>PVIR01002817.1:0-63900 GCA_004026965.1 Petromus typicus
ATGTCCATCAACTGGAGACTGAAAAAAGAAGATGTGGTTCTTTTATAGAATGGAGTATTACTCTGCCATTAAAAATGATAAGAGAGTCATTTATATGCAAATGGATGTACCTTGAGGATATCCTTATAAGCAAAATAAACAGGTCACAGATGTGTAAGTATCATATCTTTTCTCTGATATGAGAAAATGAATTTGTAAATGAGTTGTAGTATGTATAGTTGATATTGTGAAGTAGAAATTATTTAAAAGGAAAGAGTGTAAGGGTAAATAACAAGGGGGAAACAAATGTGGTAATAATAAAGAAAAAAAACAAAGATTGTGTGGGGAAGGCAGGGTGGAGGGAAAAGGGCAAAAATGAGACTCAAGACATGTCATATTCTGGTACAAACTCTTAATATTGAATGCGATTATGATGTGTATTCATAATGTACCAATAAAGATAATTTAAAAAAAGAAAAGAAAAGAAAATGTGATCCACAGCAGAACAATTAGGCACCCTTAACAAAGTAGTAGGAAACAGTTTGTTTCACATGAAACTTCATAGAAGCAAAGGAATATTCCTGTCTTTTGTCTCTGAAATTGTATAATCAGGTATTGCACTATTTTTAAAATTTAACACAATTTTGGTGGCAGTTATTGATGGATTGGAAAAATAGTTTAGAGGCACAGATTGTCCTTTACAAAAAAAAAAAAAATCTAGTTTTCATCTGTGTATCCCAACTAAATCTGATCGACTTTTCTTGTTATATGGTGCTTTATAAGACTGACACTGTTTCAAAGTTTTCAACTATTCCCTGTAGCAACAAAAACCCAGGTCTTTAGAGTGCTAAGTCTGGGGAGGTATTATATACAACAGAGGAAAAATCTGTGGTAGGAAATATAACTTGCTGTACAAAATAAAGTACAAGATGTAAATGTCTGTCATATAAACATTGACCAACCTTATTAGGCCAATTTGGACACCTATTCAATAACTTAATTAGAAAGGTTTTTCATTCATGAGGATGAGGATTTATAAGATATTGATACTGTAGACAGTTATAGAAGTTGTGATGTGGACGCAGTGTATTACAGGAAAAGGAGGCAGCAGTTGCAACTATCACTATGTATGATCTCCCTTTCCTTGCTGTCTTGTCTCTTTAACATCTAAAGTGTCAGCATTTCCTGGAGTAAGTGTTCCACTGGTAGGGGAGTCAAATTAAATATATGTACATGATAATTGGGATTCTTGATTTTGTTAATTACATATAACCTGAAATATGTTTTAAATTAAATGTCAATGTTTGAAAAGTTTTAAGTTTGAATTAGACATTCTGCACTAATAAATGATTTTTTTCTTTAATGACTTTCAATAGCATACAGTCAGATGATCAACAAGAAATGTGAAGAAGTGTTTTGAAAATTAGTATATCATTTTGTTTTTAAAAGCCATGTGATATTCTAGACTAAATGATATGACATTTTCAAATTATAGTGAATGCTAATTAACTTCAAAATGATTTGCTTTTTGAAAATGTGTGGGATCCTAAAAATACCCAGAGGATTTGTGAAGTGAATAGAGTTGGAAATTACAGACTGAAGGTCCTGCTCTCATAGGAAAAAAAAAAAAAAAAGGATGGGAAAATTGATACTAGAAGGAAAGATAATTGTAGTTTTAGCTGTGGGACTTGATCTGCCTTTACTGTGATAACGATCGTTATGGAAAGACAGTGATACTCATTATAATTATCTTGTCTCCTTGTTCAGTCATGAAGTGTTTATTTCAACATAAACTACAAAAGTAGATTTGAAAAATAGCCCATATTTCCCATATTTATGAGCTATATAAAATGATATTTTAATTTTAATTGGTATTTTTTCATTACATTAGAGAAATATCAGTGTCTTTTCTGCAGTAGCTTGCAAAATGATTGGAAGAGACAAATTGGTAATAAAATTGTTTATTTTTAAAACAGTAATTTAAGAACTATGTCAAGTTGTACATGTTCAATTTTCTGGTCTAAAAACATGGCCTAGAAGTCCCTAGAAGCTTCTGTTCCATTGTGGTTGAAATGTTCTCTCACCTTTTTGAACTGCCTCATTACTGCTGATGTAGGTGATATCTCGAAATGTCCTTAATAGAAAGTTGTGTAAAATTTTCTTTGACCTTTTTGGACTTGTGGCTAACCTACCTTACACCTCCTGATTCTCTTTAAAGACAAGTAGTTTGTGTTCAGAGCAGAAGCTTTCTTTTAAAAAATACTTCATTTTTATTCTCTTCTCTGTAAAATCATTTCTCAGAAATATATGTCTAAAGATGTCTACACTTGTACCATCCTGAATGTGCCAGATCTTATCTGATCTGGAAAGCTAAGAAGGGTTGGGCTTGGTTAGTGCTTGGAGGAGAGAAATATATGTCTAAAAAAAAGTGGAGAGTGTTTTGAGTCAGGGGCAAGGCTAATACTATTTAAATTTATTGCATATTTTTCCATATTCTGTGCAAAAAAATGTAGACTGGGGAAATACTAATTTGTTCTTAGTTTTTTGTTTTTAATAAATTTTTAATTCTACCTTTACAGTATCGAACGTCTAAAGTTTCTCCCTTAGAAAAAATAATCAAAGTCCTTAATTTTTTGGCTTTATTCTTTCAGTGAAAAATCATTTAATATCTAACAACACTCATTTTTTCATTTCTACATTATTTGTATTAAAGGTTGCTAATTGCCTCCAAAATTTACTTTACTTCTTTCTTGTGATAATACAGTTCCCCATTTTTATCCATCCATAGTAAAGCTAGTATTTGCTGAGCTCATAGGAGCTGGTATGATCCTGGGAATACATTTTGACCAATTGGCTGAGGGCAGAAGTTAGCTGTGTGTGCCTTCCCTTTACTGTTTCACCTGCTCTCTGCTGGCTAGAACCAGACTTAAATGAAGACATGTCTGGGTCATCTCTGGCCATGTGGAGGAAGATGATACCTTAGGGATGGCAGAGCTCTGGGTAGAAGGAACCTAGGGTCTGGAGTATCTCCTAGATGACAGCTGCCACACCTTCAAGCAGGAAGGAAATAAATACCAGCGTCAGCAGGAATTCCATGTTTTTGTCACACACAGTAAAAGCTATATGCTGACATCCATTACTGTGCTGACACTATCCGCTATTTTGGTGCATCTTTTTGATTTTGAAATGTATTTAATAATATGAAATGCGGATTCATTAACTATATCTTGCTTTGCAAAAATAATCTGAATTCATACTAATAAGGTTCTTCAGTGTTAAATTGTTGTGACTTACATGGTGTAGTGATTCCATAGTAAATTATTTTGTTCTTCTCTGTTAGAATTCATGACCCTTGAGAGTTAAATGCAGTGTTACCTGTTGATAGTCCAGATTTCTTCTGTTTGCAGTTTTTTGTCATCTTGTGACACATCCCTTCTCCTTCTCCCATCTTTCCTTTCACCTAGTACATTTGGCTTTTGTCTGTTTAAGTGCTGCTGCTGGTCTGTGTGGCTAGTTCACCAGAGCCCATGGACCTAATAAAGACCAGGTGCCTGGCATTTTTCCTGAACACACACATGCTAGGGAAACTCAGCTCTTTGCTTAGGGAGTTTGTGGGTTTATATTGTAATGGATGGAAAAATGTACTCTACAGCCTTTTAAGTAGTACCACTTACAAGAAATTGTGAATGTTATGGGAATGGACTTCCGTGTGGGAGGAGTAGGGAGGTGGTGTTTCATAACGATGAACGAGAAACTTGAGAAAGCATCGTTCATTGTTTTCAGTCCAAAGATGACTTACATGGTCACACAAGCATGGTGCATGGCTTCACTGAATGACAAGGTTTGGTTCCAGCTTATTCAGTTATGTTTCATCATGTTGAAATACTATGTCCTTGGCAAAATCATTGTAAACTATTTTTTATGCTCTAGGCAGGAAAAACATGAGAAAGGTGCCCATATATGGGAGCAGTATGTGTCCTCCTGGAGTCTTTCCTAATCTCCATGTTTGTGGTTCAAGATTTCATTACATCTTCATATTTAGCTGTAAGTGCATGCAAATATCTTGCACTTTAGTGAAAACTGGAAGTGAATACATGTATTCTTTCTTATCTGTGATTCATTCATACTTTGGAATTCATTTTATATAGAAAGGAAAGTAGAATGTTTTCTATCAATACATATACCTTTTAATATCATAGTTCCTATCACCCATTCCTTGAAGCAGAATTTACTTTGGTGCAGTGGGGTTGTACTTCTGTCCATTTTCAGAAACCTTTTTTAAAGGCTTCTGTCATCCCCTGCATTCAATCGCAGGCATTCTTGTAGATGCAGTTTTCAGTCTTGATAGCAAACTCCAGCATTTGAAGGAAATGTTTCCCACAGTCTTCCCCTGTTACATTATTTTGAGCAGCTCTGGTGCCTGCCCAGGTGACGTCACTGTCAGGAACTTAGAGTGCTTCTACACAGCCATAGGTGTGCATGGCCACATCATTTTCAGAGGCTCTTAGTTCTCTTCAGGCCACACTCATATCTGTACCTACCTGGGACCTCCAAGAAGTGGGTAAACAAGAGTCCAAGCCGTGGTTTTCATCCTACGATGGAATTTGTGTAATCTACTTAAATTACCTAAACCCTCATGTTCTTTCTAAGTAAGGTACTGTGATGTGTACGTAGAGGAGGGATGAGAGAATTTAGAAAGATATTAGCCAACTGCCTCATACAGTTTGAAGCACAAAGTAGTTACTAAATAGAGAAGAACTGTTTTTATTTTTAATAAGAGGTTTATGTGAGAGAATGATAAAAGATAGAAGAGTAGGTGAGTTGCTAATGGAAGGTTAAGAAATAATAGGCTCGATCTTATAAAAGCTATAAGGAACTATTACAGATTCTTAAGCAGTAAAGTGGCACCATGTAAAAGGCACATAAAAGGTTATTTTAATACATTATACATTATACATTATGGTAGTAAAGATTGATGAGTAGAACAGGAAATTTGTTAAGTTTTATATTGAAACGTTATTCTGTTTACAAGCAAGTATGTCTTAATATTTTATTTCCTTTTAATGGAGAACATGTTTTATACTGCTTTGTAACATGATTTTATCCTTTATGAATGACTTAGTAAAGAACATTTAATGTATGTATTAAATGTGTGTTCCCTTATTTGGTCAAAGAGATAATGGATTTTCTTTGAAGTGTCTGATATCTTATTGTTCTGTACGATATGACTGTGAACTTGAGTCTCTATAAATAATACTGAGATCATGAGGTACTGGAGCCATTTAGCTCAGGGTATTTGACTTAAAATTTCAAGTGCTTAATGAAGTTTTTCAAGTTCTTAATGAAAACAATCTCTTAAAATTTTACCTCTCATTCAGTTACTTTTTTTTAATATCTAGTAACTTTTATGTCCTGATAATCTCAAAGATGATGTTCAGATTTGAGGTGAAATGGGTGCAGAGGTTGGGGTCTGCCAGTTGATGTGATGATGGATGGCCTATTATTCTACAAGTGAGGGCTGACTGAGCCAATGATGGTGACACTATTCTGGTTTGTAGTGTGCCTTCACATCTTTGTACCAGTGAGAGTCAGTTAAAAGCACATCAGAATACCAGGTGATAGCAAAATACTTTGCTCATTCAACACAGTATATTAAAATTTTCATTCTTTACTCTAAAATGAGATTACTGTCATTCTTTACTCTGAGATGAGATGGGTAGCAGTGAATGTATAATTGTTAATTAACCTCATTCTCAAATTTTTATTAATTCATTAACTTATTTGTCAATTACTTCAAAAGTTTTGGAGAAAGGGGAGGAAGCAGACCACAATGAAGTTAGCATATGAAGAAATGCAAAATTTCAGGTAGAGGAAAGTTCTAGAAGGAAGAGTACTCTTCTGCTTTGCAAGAGGATAAAGAGAAGATATCACATGGTAATGCTCTGAGTACTGTCTGGGTTATTATGCTTTGGGCCCGTGTGCATGCTTCTGGCCTTCCCTAACACTTTTTTAAGGAGAGAGGACTTGTGTCTTCTTCTAGGGCAAAGTCTAAAAGAAAGAAGACTGGTGAAATCTGCCTCAGTGGCTGGAGAGAAGGGAATGGCTGTAGGGAAAGACCCCTGTCCGGCATGCGCCTGCTGCCCCGTTAGTCACTGGATGGGGCTGAGCCTCTCCACTTCCTCCTTCATGTTCCTCCTGAAATTCCACAGAGGTGGTCACACTATTTTAAGATATTATTGCCATAAACCCATTATGAGTAGGCATAGACTTGAGATGGGTCCTGGGGAAGGGCACAGAGAAGGAAGGGCTTACGGAGGGGGGATGATAACTCATAGGGCCGGACTCAGTTTCACAGATTTCCTCAGCTGGGACTGTGTTTGTGGTGATTATTATGTGACAGGAATATGTGGCATTAGTTTTAGGTTCCATGTTTATGAACTTGCTTGTATGACAGATTACCAGCTTGTGGTCCTTTCACATGGAGAAACAAAAGTGTTTGATGTTTGCATTCAGCTTTAACATAACATACCTCACAAAGACCACTTCTCATAAAATTGCAGACAGAGCAAAGAGACTTGCAGCAGGTTGCCCTTGCCCTTCTTGCCATTGTCTTGTATGAGCTTGGAGGAGTAAACAGCCACAGAGTGAACTTTGATGGATTTAACAGCTTGTCAATGTGAGGTTGGGGAATGCAGAGGACATGGGAGGAAGACACAGGGTAGGACTGTGATTCCTAACTTCTTGCCTTCTTCTCAAAAGGACTGATGGTGAGAAGGGGTAAGAACAAGGAGGACTTTTAGAGAACTCAGGAGCACAAAAGTTAAAGTAGGGATGGTGACAACACGCTGGAAAGGGAATGGAGTTTATTTGGATTTTTTTTTTTAAAGAAGAGGAATTTGGTGGCAAGGTCAGAGTCAGCTCTTCAGAGGTAATAGTAGAGCGACACGGGCTGGAAGGATGGCACTGAGCGAAGAACACAGTGGAGAAATTGTAAGGGAAGCTCAAAGGATGCCTGTAGGGTGCTGGGGACTCTAGAGAATTTGTGGGTGCAAGTGGAGAGGACCCTTGCAAGTTAGAGCTCAGCACAAGAGGTTAGCTGCAGCTGGAAACTATGAAGATAGTTGTGGGCTAGACAGAAAGCAGTTCCTTCCCAAAGGTCAGGAGTGTTGAGGGGGGTGGCTTGGTCAGTAGCAGGAGGAGGGGGATGGTCTGTTTAGCACAGGGTACAGGTAACTGAATTGGGAGGGTTCTGAAAAAACTGAATTGAAGTGGATTAATCTACCCCAGCAATGTATAGTGTCCTCCATGTTCCTGAAACACATTCTTGGACCTCACATTCTCTCATAATGTTATGAAAATAGTTTGTGTGCCTGAAATGTGTCCATGTTGATGTGATAGGGGGCTGGACACACTGAGAAATGCAGATCTTAGTGGGAGGTGATGTGCCCCTTACCAAGTGATCTGGGTGAAAGGCCTCCAAGTCAGGCAGAGACAGAGACATATCAGGCCAGAGAGCCTTGCAGGGCCGCCCTGTTCCGTGTGGTTTTCTCAGTGGCACTGATCATAGCCAGAAACAGCTGTTTTGGAGTTCAGCTTGTCATCTATTTTTGGTAGAAGCAGGAAGAACGTTATAGGCCATGTTTAAGTTTTAGGGCTTTTTGTAAGGAACTGAGATAAGGCAGTTTAGACCTTTCTGCCCTCAGTCATTTCACTTATCAAATTCAAGCACAACCTTTTAATTTTGACACATATAACTTCTGGGGATGAATAGGGCATTGAACGGATTCTATAAACAAGTGTTTTTCTGAGCTATTAACAGGAACCGGAGCACACAGAGGCAGCGTGTCAGCAGGAGCTGGTGTTCAGCTCTGTCTGTTGAAGCCGGGAGAGCAGTTCTGCCTGCTTTGACTTAAGAAGTGGTGACATTATAAAGAACAGAAAATGATAGTTACATAAAGGCAGTTGCAGATAAGTAATTACATTTTAAAGAACTCACAAGATATAAGAACAGAGTTTGGGCACAAAGGATTGCAAAGGAAAATGAAGACAATTTTTGTGGGAAGAGGTATTTTTCCATCCTTATCTAAAGGATCCGACTGTTTCCCTTCACTCTGGTTTAGATTTAATTTGTTTGTTTAGTTTGGCTGAATGTGCCTGAACAGATACTGACCTCCCAACAGATGTAACTGAGAACGTTATTTCAGTTCATTTTCAGAGGGAGGAGACAGTTCACAGTACTCAAAATAGGGAGTACAAGTTAGATCCAGAATGGGCTACTTGGAGAATCTTAGCCTACTGCTCCTAAGAATAGGAGCTGAGCTATTCAAGGTACATCTGAGAGCTGGCAATGCACTTTGCTTTTTCTGGAGCACTGTTTTGGTGCTTCCCACTTTGAGAGACTTACACATGGTTTCCCATTCAAAAGTATAGTGTGCTGTTAACTAAGTTAAACACTTCCGTGATATGCACATCTTGTACATAAGAATGCAGATGCATAAAATAGTTTTATAAATAAAAATAATAACTGTAAGTTATAAATGACAACCTAAATTATATCACCATACAGTGAAACATTTCCTTTTGTAAGTGCATTAAGCTGTCTCTCTGCTGGCATGGACCTATCTTGAAAGCATTTAACAAGCAAAAAGGAAACAAAACAAGATGAGGCAAGGTTATTTAGGGGATGACAGTGAGGTGAGCAAGGATATGCAAAGTCAGAGGTGTTGCTTTCTTATTTTGGACCATAAGAAAAAGAAAGAGGGGAAGAAATCAGATCTTGGAAAAAAAGAAACTGTTTCCTTCTCTGAGATAGGAAGAAGTTGAGTGAAGATGTAGAGAAACACCTAAATTATGAACTAGTAAAGAAGAAAAGGTACAGTCATTAAAACACATCTCGATACCTGGAAATCTAGAGAAAGCCACGGTCACAGATTGGCTACTGGTAGTGCTTGCTCGTATGGTCACAAGTACAAACACACACTTGGCATTAGCACTTGTGAAAGGCCCTGACCTTTGTGATCAGGTTCTCTTTCTACCTGTCTTCCAAAGAGTTTTTTTTTTTTTTTTTTTTTTCTTTTTTGGCAATAATGTTATATGCATGTGTACTCTCATTGTGAAATTTTAATGTCGTATCTCTGGACTTGTTAGCATAGTTGGTTACTGTTTTATCACTACAAACTGTCAGAAGGTTGAAATACAAATCCTCAAATTGTTCATTCAGCCTTGAAAGATTTAGAGTTCTTAGGTCCATATGTCTTCACTTAAATAGAAGATCAACTACATATCTGGTCTTGAGTGGACTAGAATTATAGAATAATACTAGCTAGGCATCTGAATCCTTTTGTGTGTGGATTTATTTTAGTTTTGGATATAAGATGGAACAAGTACCTTGGTAAATTTTCTTCATCCTATAAAACTAGGAAAATAGAAACAGTATGACTTAATTTCTATTTGGCATTTGTATAAAAGGAAAGTTTTGGGATAGTGGTGTCTTGTGGTTCCTTGGGGCCACTGAAAACAGCTGATGTAGCGCAAACCTAGCAAAACCAGGTGATTGTCTTATAAAGTTGAAGAAAGAAATCACAAACACAAAGAGCTGGAAAGGGGACCTCAAAATGGGGGTTACAGCTGGGCTCTCTAACTATTAGAGTCCTTTATGGATAAGCATAGTGTAGGACTCTTCCCGGTGACCACCCCTTACAGATGGCCTTGTGGGCACAAAACAGTCAGTTGAGACTCAGACTTTTTAATGCAGGGTTCAAAAGAAAAAGTTGCTCATTATCCCTAAATTCTTGGAAATCAGCCCCCAGCCTTGATGTAGGGAGGGGATGGTACCTTGGTACATTGTATTGAAGATCTGGCCTGGGAGTAAGAGTCCTTCATTTCTTGCCCCTACTTTAACTCCTATTATTTTCCCTGTGTTTGCTTTTTACATCCCTGAGCCTAGAAACCTATATAGCCTGAATTAACTCTCTACGTGGTGTGTCTGTGTATGCCTATGTATGTGTATGCGTATATGTGTGTGTAAGTATATGTATATTTTCTCTCTAAGGCTGATCTCTGGAATCTATCTTAAGCCCTGCCATTCATTGACTGCCTGCTTAAAGCCAAAGAGTTAAACTGTCACTTCATGTTATGACTTGAACGATATAAGTCAAATATTCTTTTTATATCAGATCTTAAGAATTTTCTTTAAAGATGCTGAAGTTTTACTTTTTATAAAGTTTTCACTCTTCCTAATAAATACCACAATGAGAAAGAAGTAGCAAAGAAAATAAACTATAGAACTTTTGAAGCAAGGTGAATACTCACCCTATTCTGTTCATTTCCTAGACAGGTGCAGAAACTAGTATTTGTATATATTTTCTTCATTTTTTTAAGGTATGAAATTCTTAAAACATTGCTCATTTTTTCTTCTTGTACCATTTGAGGTTTTACATTTCAATTTTGTGCATGCTTTTAAAATTCATAAAACTTAATTATGGGAGGGATTTAAAACCAAATATCTGGTGTTCTCTCTCTGAGTTGCAGAGGGGTATTTTTCTGTGTCACAGTAAGATCAAAGAAGGAGATGAACTGCTGAAGGAACTCCTAAGTGATTGGCTTGAACTTTGACCCATCAACCTTTGGCTCATTTTGTATTACAGGTTTTTTTCCTAGATAGAAATTAAATCTTGCTTTTCCTTCTTAAACTCTTTCTGCTAACTTCTGAACTCCAACGCACTTTGGAAAAGTGGGATTTTATTATAAAGATGCTATTTTTATTTTAGGATTTTTTTTTTCCTGTGGAATAATAGAAGGGTGATGTATCAAAAGGTTTTATTCAGTTGTGTGGTAATATAGATAAAGTAAAACTGAAAGAAGTGGCATCCCCTTAAATTACACACTACACCAATTTGTATAAAATTGCGATGATATTCTGTTGCTGTAAGTGAGAGCTGAAAGTTTCCAGGACCATGGTAACAAACCCAAAAGAAACAAAAACTTGAAGCTATATTATTGAATATTTTTATCAGAAATTAAATTGTTTCTGTATAACTTACATTAATTTCATGAATTTGACTTTAAGAGAAACTTTTTGCACTGACTCATTATTTATAGTGTTCTCTTAAAGTGTTTTTTTTAGTGGTTGCCCATATTTAGTTGATATGAAGGCATATATAATTATGTTTAATATTTTACCAAATATAAAGCATAGTGGAGTTATTGTATTACTCTGAGTGGGAGATTTCTGTTCTGCAAATTAACAGGTGCAGTTGTGAAATGAATTCAGAGAATGTTGGATTGAAACGAACTTTTTTTCACTCTACTTTGCTCACTGGCATAATCATTTTCTCTTTTTTCTCCCCTTCTTTCCTTTTTTAAAAACAAATTAATTGTACAGGAAGTGGCTTCAGCTTTCTAAATTTAAATATCTAGACTAATTTTTATTTCCTGTAAATTGTAAATGACGAGCAGTTTTGGAGTAAAAATCTAAAAGGCTGTATACTGTTTATAATTCCTTAAAGAAATGAAACTAATCTTCACAGTCATCCAGTTTTATAAACCTCAGTTCACTGTGCATATTTTAATTTATTGGTTGAATAATTCTTGTAGTGTCTATTGTGCTTAAAATGAAAGAGAGTAAATTTGGCAAATATAGTTATGATAGATGTATCAACAAAACTAATGGGTTACTCATAATTCTGTTTACAGTTTAGTTTCTTTTGAGGCTGTAGTTGTTACCCCATTTGAAAAATGCTAAGGTAATGTTTCAGAATTTTGACTGATGTGCGTTAGTTTTAAAGTGTTAGTACTTTCAGTAGATAGTGTATTAACTTCCTTCGTTACCTGAAATGTTTTTCCCCTTGCACTGACTATATTGTAAATACCTGGAGATTTCATGTCTCAACATTTCTTTTTATCAGTGTGGAAGTATAATCCCAATAGATGTTGCTTAAAGATGATGATGATCCATTAATATTAATGGTGTATTACTAAGTGGAATTATCCGGAGATTGTTTTTATATGTAGAATCTGACTTAATAATATTTGACCTAAATTCATTTCATTGTTTCTGATTTATTAATTCACATTGTTTGGGATTATTGTCGGAAGTTTAAGATAACTTTTCATTAATTCTGATGAAATTTGTGGTGTTTTTGCCAAGCCATTTTAATATTGATTGTAAAATATATAAAAGAAAGCACATTGTTTTCTAGAAACCAGAATATTAAAAAGGTAATATAATTAAACCTTTTGAAAAATTACTATATGTATATTTTGTTCTAGGAAACAAATTTTAACATAATACTTTATAATGCTCAGTGATAAACATAAAATTTAAGGCAAGTTAGATTTTATTAGTTATGAGAAGGTTTCTTGGTGTATGTATTGTGTCTAAATACCTAAGATGTCTAAACCCGTATTAAAACTAGCACAGCAATCTGAAAACTTGAAGTATGTGCTCTTCTGTGTGTCTCTATTACCCATTTAGTACAGGACTCACCTTTCAAGTCTTCCCAACCAATACATTCTGTTGTTTCTTAGACACTGGAATATTACAGTTTTCAGAATTTAACTTTTTAGGATTCTTTTGCCATAATTGTTCAGCTCAATGGCTTCTTCTTTGCTATACTTTCAACTGCTTTTGAAAAATATTTTCTGGTTTTTAGTAGTGCTAATCTCTTTCTCTTCCCTTCTTCCCTCCCTTTTTTCTTTTGTTCCTCCCTCCCTTCCACTATTCCATCTACATTTTTCTTGTTGGGTCCTCCTCCTCCTACATGCCTTTATTGATCAAGAATTCTTCTGTTCATGTCACCAGTCTACACATCACCTATTCCTGCTCACTTTTTCATTTATTTATTTTTAGCTTTTTCTGTTTCACCTATTTATTTTTTCCTTAGTTGTGCCAACTCCTCTCTCTTAGCATTACTAATTTCTGCTCCTTCTTGCCTCATTTTTGGATCTGTGGTATACTACAGCTCTCTGTCTCTCTCTTGGCAAGGTTACTGTAAATGTCCTCTAGTATATTTTCCCTCCATTCTGCTAAAGCTAGAATAGTCTTCTGTAGCACTTTAACCTTATTTTGGGTTTTTACTGTGTTAGAAAGACTAATTAGCTTTGTTTGGTTTACTTAATCGTCCTCATCTTACATGTCACTACTTCCAGCTTGTCCCCATCTGTTTTCATTCCTTCATAATCCAGAGAATGAGTCCTAAACATTATCTTCTCTGCCTTTTGCTTCGATTTCTTTCCTGTTCGTCTGGAAGCTGTCCATGGTACACACCTAGTTCCTGTTTTAGTGCTGTCAAGTCAGCTCAAGGTTCTTGTCTGCATTAGATGGAAATTGCAAATTGGCAAAGTGCAGCTGTGTGAGCAGTTGTAGTGTCACTAGAGGATACTAGGTTGCCGGTTGATGATAGTTGATGTATCAACAGCTGCTGGTCACTGCTGTTGTTGCTGTCACCACCCAATGCCAGCTTGTGCTGGACACCATAGATTGACTTACTGGGTGCTGATCTCTACCACCGGTCTTGTTTGGCTGCTGGTCTCTGGAGTTCTTCATTGCTAACAACTCTTAGTGTTTATTGCTCTTTCTTTTGATATAACTGCTGTGTCCACACTACTTAGTATAAAAAATCTCAGATAGATTTCCAGAATGTTTGGAGTCCTGCTTAGTACCTGAGAAGTCAATCCTGAGCAGGTTTACTGCAACACAAAGAGAATCCTGACATTTGCAGAGTGGTGTACACAGGAAAGAGCCCCAAGGACCAGGACTTGAGAAGAGGCCCTGTGGTGCTTCTTGAGAAGAGGCACTTGCAGGTCTGTTTTGGTGAGGTCAGAGTGGAAAGCTTACTGTGCATGATGGGTATGCACGAAAAGGCCTACATCCTGGCCTTTCTGATCTTCACCACTTCAGGGCGTCCCTCCCTTCTTCAAAAAAGCAGTAGCATCCCCTTAAGGGTGCCTAGCTGGCAGCACTCATAAGTGAGTGGAGAGGAGAATGGTAATTTGAAGAAATTGAAGGACGTTTTTCCAGTGCATTGCAGTGAAGAGGGGAATAGGGATGTGTATGGAGATACACTGGTCACTGGCCAGGATGTGTCTGCTCTGGCCAGCACAGGGGAAATGAGTCAGTTAAGTACTTCTCCTGTGTCTTAATAGCTCTTTCACAAGGCTTTAGGACTTGCTGTGTTTTCCATCTTCTGAACTGTCTTACTTTCTTAGAATAGGGCTACTGATATGTGTCAAAGCATGTTCCATATGACAGTAACCTCCCTGATCCACAATTTAGCTTCCTATGATTTAGTTACCTATGCCAAACTGCAGCCTAAAAATATTAAATGAAAAATTTTAGACATAAGCAATACATACATTTTAAATTGTATTTATTGAAATCTTGGCCCTCCTGGATATGAATAATCTCTTTGTCCATTATGTGTATCCTGTCCACTTTTCAGTCACTTAGTAGTCATCCTTTTAAGTTTGGCTGTATTCCAGTGCTTGTGTTCAGGTCACCCTTGCTTTAGTAATCCCAAAATTCAGGGGCAGTGGTGCTGCCAGGTCCTATGTGACACAGAGAAGCCTTCAAAGCAAAGTTGAAAGTTCTTTTTTTTTGTTTGTTTGTTTTTTGTTTTTTGTTTTTTGAGACAGGGTCTTCCTTTGTAGTTCAGGCTGGCCCTGAGCTCAGCCTCAAACTCACATCACAGCAATCCTCCTACCTCTGCCTCCCCAGTGCTGGGATTACAGGTGTGAGCCACCACGCCCGGCACTGTGGTATGTGGTCCTGGTTGCTGCTGGGCGTGAATATCCACGCCCAGTATTATATGTGGTTACCGGGGATTGAACCCAGGTCCTTGCGCTTGCAAGACAGACGCCGGAATCACTGAGCTAAATCCCCGGCCCTAAAGTTGAAAGTTCTTGATGAAGTTACTCAGATCTAATGTCAGAATGAAACATGCATGTAAAATTTGCTCTCTCTGTGATTTCAGGCATCCACTGAGTGTGAAACCACCCATGGGGAAGGGGAAACTGTTACATTTGGAATTTTGGTGGATCTACCACTTACGTAAAATGTAGGTCCTTTGGCAGAGACCATTTTAAGAGAGCCATATCAGTTGCAGTCAGTGGTGCAAGGCCAATCTTTTGGTGTTAAGTCAACTTGAAAGTTGACTGAATTGATTAAAAAATTGTAGTCAGCTTTTAACCAGAAACTGTTTCTTACAAGAACTGAGCTTTGTATTAGACAAATAATACATATGAACACATAAGGTGGAATTCTGTTTAGGCACTATTTCTTTTCCCTTGCTTTTCTTCTTCTGTGGTAGTGAGTTTCAACCCCAGGGCGTTGCAGAGACTGAGAAAGTGCTCTACCACTGAGCAGTGATATCAGTCTTGCTCTTCACTTTTATGGATAAAATGCTTTTATTATTTTTTCAGTGTAGTCTTTAGCTCAAGGAATAATTTAAAAGCCTGTGACAGTTTTGTTATTTGTAACCTTAGGCCTACCTAATTGTTTAACATTGCAAAATCAATCTTTGAAGAAAGAAATGCTTATGTACTAAAATATAAAGATTGGGCAAACCTGTTTAAAAGTTGTCTAAATGGTTTAAAAAACATAACTGACAGGCTTATTTCAAGTGAGTTTGGGTCAACCAACTTATTTCTTAAATTAAAAATGATAGTCAGTTTATTATTTTAATAGTTTTGCAAAATAGAAAAGGTTAAATCAGATGATGCCAAGAAATCTTTGCAATTTCCATGGGATCTGGTGAAAGTTGTGGATATTCAGTTGTAATATAAAGCCATTAATAGCTGTTCTTTCTGTGGTTTTTTTCTTATCCTTTGAACTGAATGGATGCTTTTATTTATCTCTACATTTATTGTCTATGCAGTTAAGATATAGGCACCTGTAGGTGTATAAGGCACTCTGTCTACACTTAAAACTTAGATTGCCCTGAATAAACAAATTCCCTGTATTAGAAACACAATGTAGGAATACAGAATACAGTATGATTTTGCATAATAGTATGCTAGGAGCTGATTTCTGAAAAGTATAAGCAAAGAACTTCTGAATAGGGAGAGATTGCTTATATAGACAAAGCTTCTGACAGAATTCTACAGATGAAGTAGCATTTGAATTCATCTTCAGAAACAGTGGGCTTAGGGTGGGAGATGGAGGGACTGCATTGTGCAGAGAGAAGGAGGTGGGGATAATGAAGAGCGATATAGTATTGGGTTCTGGATGTGGGTAATATTAGATTGTGGAGATATTAGAGTCTTAGACTATGGAATTTTTGCATATTCACCGAGCCATGATAAATTATTGCTGATCAAGGACATGATCACAATTTTGTTTATTAAGATTGATAGCGGAGTGCAGGACAGATTGGAAATTGATGAAATTATGGTTGAGGTACTCTTTAGAAGGTGTTGAGGTCCTATAAATAAGACCTATTTGAAGCCTGAACTTAAGATAATGAAAACGGATTAATAAGTAGAAGAGTGAGTTCAGAGTAGTTGGGGAAACTTCATATTGTGTTCTTTCATTCCATTAACTGTTTAGTTATTCTTTCAACTTTTATGCTTTTATTTTACTCCATTGTATGCAGTGGTAGAAGGCAGTTAAGATTTGTTGTAGTGTCATAAAATGTTTACTGTGATGACAAGTAAGTTAGATCAAATTAGTTGCAGAATTTAAATAGAGTTAAATATATCATTTGCATAAAACAAAACGAAGTGAAAGTTTTAGCTTAAATACATTGAAAAATCATTGTATCTGGATTCTACTTTGTGTACTTCTAATCATGGTGTATGTTCTTCATTATCTTTGATGTACTTATAAAAGTATGTAAAAGGTCTGTTTGGGAAAATTTAATTTTGTTCAAATTTTGTTCAGATTTTGAAACTCCTTGATTTTGGAAGTCATGGAGTATGAGTGTTTGATCATAAAAACAGATGCTTCTTTTCATTTTGCTAAGTAAAAAAGAATAAAGCCATAATGTAGTTAAATTACATTTGAATCCAGACTACAGATGTGGTTTCAATGCTAACTTTTCCCATTTTAAAAGATTTTGCATGGGTGTCTACCAAGCTTCATAGGCAGTATATTCTACAAATTTTCATCACTGAAATGCTGCCTGATGTAGAGGAAGCAAAGATTCTGTTGCTTGCTATCTCCGTGCTTGTGACTCACACCAGACTTTTCATTGTTGCATTCATGCAGACCCTTTTTAACAGTCTTTTCTAATTGTTCTACTCTCTTTAAAACAAAACTTTTTCTTATGCTTATTTCTGCCTGGAGCTCTCACTTTTTTAGTATCAGTAAGTACAGGTTGTTCACTGATCTCGTCTACCTCAGGAACCATCTTGGCGTCACTTTGCTCTTGGCATGGTGGCAGTTAGTACTTTTGCATGCTGGGGTCCTTGGTGCCTCTTAACTTGTGAATCGTGTGTTGACCCAAACACATCCGCTTTATTCACCAGGGTCTCCATTGCACTGACGTAGCTACCTAGATGTCATGGGAGCACAGAAATATCTGATGGATGAGTGGATGGATTTAAGAATGGGACTTGGCTTAAATCTGTCTTTTAACATTTACACTCAGCCTATCATGTTGGTCATTTTCTGTATTTACCTATCTGTCCTCTTGTACTCTGTGTTCTACCCGAAGCATGGCCGAACTGTGGGTATCATTGGCAGCTTTTGTCATTGGAGGGTAGATTAAAAGGACAGAGAAGTTTAAAACTAAAATGGGGAATGAAGAGTTAGTGTGACTAAGTATTGAAAGAGTGTGATTTACACAGGGTTATAGAATTTTAAATATAGAAGTTTGGATGAATGCTGCTATTTAAGAAATCTCTCTCACATCCTCTCATTCTGTCTCTTTCAAACTTCATTTTCAAGAAAGGTTATTATGTGTAGCACAGTGTCAATAGCAGGATATTGTTGGTGTCAGCGAAGAGCTTATTCAAATTGATTTCTCCTAGACCTATAAACCTAGTGCTTGAGAGGCTGAGGCAGGAGGATTGCTGTGAGTTTGAGGCCAGCCTGGGGTTATAAGAGCTAGTTCAAGGCCAGTCTGACCTACATTATGAAACCTTCTCCCAAAACATAAAATATCTTGTCTACATGAATTCATATATTCATTAGAGAAAGAGAGAAGGGAAGGAAGGAGGAAGAGACCAATTGTTATTAAAGTGAGGGTATAGAAGTTGATGTTCAAGGTCATTCAAACCATGAGGTGAAAAAAACCAATGATTTTGTTTTCATGATGCTGTCAGCCCAGCAGCTAGCCGTGAGGTCCGCCATGGAATTCTACAGGTGCCAGGGATTTTCATTAGCATTTGTGCCAGAATTTGACTAAACCTCCTATATTGAAAGATATTAATGCTGCCTATCAGCCAACTGTGTTTACACTGACTCACTGTAGTCTTATCAACTTGGATCCATGTCAGAAATTGGGATGAAAGCCCTGCGCTTTTGTTTATGCACAGGAGAAGTTCTCTGTTATTCAGGGAAAGGCCTAATTAAGGTTTCCTGAAACTGCCTTTTAATCACTTGGATCTGAATAAAAAGAAATGTTTTTAATCACATACATATCTGCTAATGCTTTTCTTCTGGTATCTAAGTGCTTGGATAAATATTAGTAATAAAAGTGGAGCCTTAATGGACTTCAAATGTGATTTCCGAACTGTGTATGTTATATAGTGTATTAAATAGTATTTCAAATGTATAACTATAAAGTACCCTGTGCTTAAAATTGACTAGCAGTCAACCTTAGCATTTCCTGGAAAGTAGCAGCACCTCACATCTAATAAGAACTGCAGAGAAATTTATGTACAGTTTGTTTTTTAAATTTTGGAATCAGATTTTTAAAATTATAATTTTTCCAATTGCAAATAAAATGACTAAAAAATAATTTCAAACTATTTGTAACAGTAAATCATTTTTTTAGGCTGCATAATATCTGATTGAGTTTAAATATTCTGGCACTTGACATTACCAGTACAATGTGTAGTAAGTCTTCTCTGACTTGTAATTTTGAGGTTTAGAAGTAGTGTCTTGCAAGCACTGGCTGTTTATACTGTAAGTAGTTCAAGTTTCTATTTTCTAACTTAGGGGGGGTCATTTCTCTAAGAAGAAAGTTGATAAGCTACAGAATAGTTTGTCTTTTTAAACATGCTATTCTTAGGCTTTTAGAATAGTACAAATAAGTGAATCTGATTTACAAAAGAATAATTCTGGATATCTTAATTAAATTTTCAACTGTTTTGCAAAGAAACTTAAAAAAATAAGATTTAGTGCCAAGAGATCAGTAGTAGTGCATGTTCTAGTGATTACTACTAGAAATTTAATTAACTTTATGTAATAAAGTAAGGGAAAACATTCTTCAGTAGAAAAATTTTGAACTGATACTATTTCTAGGCCAGCTGATTTTAAATTGACATTAATCCACAGCAGAACCAGTTGAACTTAATTTGAGAGCTCCCACGGAGAGCTGAAAGCATGTTTCTGCACGTATACTCTCTGTACTCTAATGGGACATTGCATTATACTTCTTTAAGTCAGTGAAAAGTTTTGAAGTTTTTGTTTGTTTTTATGGTAGGGTAGTTATTTGTTATACTAGTTGTTGCAGGGTACTGGGTCCTTCTTTTTAAATGTCTCATCTTCATTTCTCACTGAATTTCAGAAACAATACTGGGACATTTGAACCTCATGTGTGTTTGCCGTATTATTTTACTATGTACTGTTAAACTGTATATGTGACCCTTGCCCCATTGGAGCCTTCACCTGTGACAGAAAGTAGTAAATCAACCAAAGTTGGTTTCCAAAGGAAAATAGTGATACGAGTGTTTGGTACTTTGCCGGGGCAGCCTGGATTGGTGCCCTTTCCTGTCTTTGAGTTTATGGCTATAATGATGATAAACAATCATGAATGTAAAGCAGATATTAGATACACTGGAATTAAAGAAATCCCTGATGGTGTGAGGTTATTGTTAGTAGTCTAGATGCATGCTTAAAAAGCAAGGGAAGCTCTGTTGCTTGGCTGTGTGATAGAGGCCTTATGTTGTGTAGGTTGGTTGTGAGTTCTGCTGTTAACCCTGTCAGTGTTTAGTCTTTCAGAGAACTCTGCTGACTTGACAACACTCTAAATCATGATGGTCCACCCAGACTGCTCAGTTGGCCTGCCGTTACCTCCCAGGGTGAAACCCAATGTGAGGTCTGTTCTCTCTGCTCCTTGTCAGTGTGAGGTCTGTTCTCTCTGCTCCTTGTCAGTGTGATACATACTGCTTCTGTGCTTATTTCTTCTTTTTAAACTACTTCTGATTTTATTGTAACAAGAGAGGAAGCCCAGGAGAACCAAAGATACTTTGTAAAAGTTTGTTTTCTGTTTGCCTTGGTTTTGTCTGCATTTGTGTCATTGCAGGCATCTCTGTGACGTACACTGTTGAAGCCTGGCAGATTGCTGAGCTTGGTAAATACTCATCATCAGAAGTGAATGAGTCCATCAAAGTGGTGGGTTATTTAATGTTTTCATTGAAGCAGCTGACAGATAATGGTTGTTTTCTGACTCTAAAAGCTATAATTAAAGCTAATACATAACTTAGTGTTAGAACTTTCTCTTATTGTACCTGAAATGTTTCTAGCTTTTGTTTGGAATTTATTTTTACATTTTTCCTAAGATGATTTTCTTCAATTGTCAGAGAAAACTACGATGTGTAAAGAAATTAATGCAAACAAATGAACAAATGATATATTTTTTAAAATACCAGCAATAAATAACATGTAATGCTGTTCTGATCTTCAGCATACTTTAATCTGAATGTATATTATCGTTGGTGGCTGCAAGAATAATTTTTAGGTCAGAGATTTTGTTGGCTTTAATACAGTTATTAAGCCAGGCATGGTGGCACATGTCTGTTGTCCCTGCTGCTGGAGCAGCTGAAGTAGAAGCATCACTTGAGCTCAAGAATTAAGGACTCGCTTGGGCAACTCAGTGAGAATCCATTTAAAATGTGTTGAGTATGTGTAAAGTATGTGCAACTCAGCAAAACACAAAGCATGACCACTACATTCAAGAAATTTGAGAATATAGATAAATACAGTATAATGACACCAAAGAGTGTGTGTTAAAGCATGAAACTGGCATATTGTTTATATTCCCAAAGCGTAAGTCACCTAATGGAATCTCAAATGAATGAGTACTGTACTTGAAAAACTTACCTTTAAAATAAAAAATTGTAGGTCCTTAGAAACTTATCAGTCATGTAGGACAGGATCAGGTATGAGATTGGGAGGGAAAGAATAAAATCAGTAATTTAGTTTGGTCTTTTAGTTTTGATGTTAAGCCAAGAATATTTAAAAATAAATTTTCTTTTTGAAGGTCCTTAGGTTTTTTATTTTTTTTATTTTTTTTAGGTTTTTTTGAGATAGAGTCTCGCTTTGTAATTCAGTCTGGCCCTGAGCTCAGCGTCAAACTCATATCACAGCAATCCTCCTACCTCTGCCTCCCGAGTGCTGGGATTACAGGTGTGAGTCAGCACGCCTGACACTGTGATGTATGGTACTGATTGCTGCTGGGCGTGAGTCTCCACACCCAGTATTGTATATGGTTACTGGGGGATTGAACCCGGGTCCTCACGCTTGCAAGACAGGGGCCAGAACCACTGAGCTAAATCCCCGGCCCCTTAGGTATATTTTAAGACTACCATTTTCATGAAAAAGTTAAATAACTTTGTACAATTTAGGCAAATTTTCTCAATAGTTTTGTATTAAATTTATTACATGAAAGATACATTCATATTGGTTCTAGAAAGCTTAGTTGAAGAAAGATGTTTATATGGAAGCTTAGCTAGCCAACCTGGCCAAAGAGCCAAAAGAAAAGTTTCACAGTATCTTTAGTAAAAATTTTATAAGTACAGTTTCTTTTTGGTAGTTTTTCCTTAAGTACATTGCCCACACTTTGTGAGTGCAGAGATTGATTACTGACAGAGGTGTTTGGAGACTCAACTTCTCACTCTTTGTACCACGCTGAGTGAGTTCCCCAGTCTGTTACACTTATCTCATAACCTACACAGTTGTAGCACATCCTCTCACTTCCTATCCAGCTTTTCACTGATGTAGCAAAAAATGAAGCAATGCTGAATAGTCTTTGAACTAACAAAATAATCTTGGGAAAGATTCTAATTTCATATGTGTACTTTTATTCACCTTAATCTTTATTTAGCAAACATTTGTTCTTTTGAGAACTTCGGAGAATTTGTGCATAACTTGGGAGAAAGTCTGGTGTGGAGTGAGTGTGTGAGTGCGTGTGCATGTTTGTGTGTTTTACTTGTAAGGAACTTATATTTTTTACATATTCTAAACTCATAGAGTATTGAATTATCGAGATGATTACTGAACACATAGGAAATTCTTAGGATTCTTTTCAAGTTTGTCTGCTAGGTGAGTGTGCGGTTGTGTGCCTCTAGTCCCAGGACTTCAGATGCTGAAGCCAGAAGACTTCAAGTTTGGGGCCTAGTATAGACTATGTGACCAGACTCTGTCTGAAACAAATAAATGAAAAGGAAAAAAAGCTGAAACTTTAGAAGGAACTATATCACAGATAGTGTGAAAATTGAATTGCTGATAATGGAAGGTAATTCTACTTACATTGACTTTTTTGAGAAAAAGCCAAATATTCAAGAAAAAAAATTATGTATTTGCTTCCAATATTTTTGGTGACATTTATTTCAGGGATATATGATTGTGTCTGTAGACATTTAAGAGCTAGTTTTCTTGTGCATAATGGTTTCCTACTAAATGTATTTAGCATTAGAAGTACTGATTGACTTAAATATTTAGTTTGGTATTAATCAAAACTAATATACTGATATTTTTATATGGTTATGTTTTAAGTTTGTAATGAAAATATGAATTGCTGTAATATTTTACTATCACATTATATTGCTTCAATTCTGGCAAATGAAAGCCTAGTTTTCTAAACACTTATTAATGATCAATACCTTACGTGGCTTTGACATATTTTTTACTATTGTTTTTTCTGGAAATTTGTACTCATTAATTTGCAGCTTGAAGCAGCACAGGCTGCCTCTTGTGCACGTCTACATCCTTTGAGTTCCTTTTCAGCCGCAGAGCTTGGTGTGGGGTTAGGGTGTGTGACCATATCGTATCTGTGTGACCTTTAAAGAGAATATCACTGGTTAGAAACAGATAGGGATCTCATACATCTCTGTTCTTTCTTAATGAGGCAATTCAGGAAACAGTACAAATAAAGTAATCAATTCTGTTGTTTTGAAGCCAAGTTTGGTAAATAGTTGAGGATATAGGCAGCTTCCAATTGAGGATTTGTATTTGTTGCCCTGCAATTACATGTGAGTGCCAACTGTGGTTAAATTTGTTTTGTTGCATGGTTGGTTGGTTTGTGTGGGGCCTTGAATCAAGGTTTTAGGCATGCTAGGGCAAGTGCTCTGCCACTGAACCACACCTACCTCCAGCTTCTGTAGGTTGGAGATCTTTCCAAACACAAAATATTTACCTGAGTGGATATAGATGATTAGTCACTTAGTTTTTCAGTTTAACATATGCTATAAATAGTCACATGAAATTGAGAATACAGATTTCACCAGATTTCTGAGCTTTTAAACCCCTAGCAAATGTTATTCACTTTGTTCTTTGCATAGCAAATACTCACTCCATCCTGTTCCTGTTGTGTGTAGGTACACTGTGGGAAAGCAGTGACCAGATGACTTGCCACTTCTCTTAAAGAACTACTTTTCTTTTTCTATCTTTCCTTCCTTGTCTTCCATTCTTTTATTCTTCTTTGTCTTAAGTATTGTGCCATGGAGATAGTAAAATGAATATAATTCAAAGGAAGAACAAAACACAAACAAACAAACAAACAATGCTGTTGATACTGGTATGTATGAAAATGGTATAGGCTTCCCGAGAATGGCGAGAATAGAGTGGTTTATTCCAGGTGCAGGGAGTGGAGATAGCTTCACAAATAGATGCTTGAGATTCTAGTAAGCTCCAAAGGGAGAGAAAATTTTGCAGTATGAAGCAACAACTACTGCTCAGATAAGGTTTCTAGCCATCTGACATTCCAGGGAGTATTTACTAGCCTAAATGTTGGGTCTTATGTTTTATTTAATGAGAGATGTCATGAAAAATGTGCCTTGACTATTATTTGGATGGGAGGTAGTCCAGGCCTGAGCCCAGAAGCAGCAGTTACTGCTGTGCTCCTGTGGAAGTTAGGTGTGCAGTGATGATACGGAGCTGATGGACATCGTGATGCTAAATTTTTAGTTTGTATGGAGAAGTACTAGAGGTGGGGTTACATTAGAGTGCTCTCTCACTCTGAAATATGAGAAAAAGGAAGCCCGATCTACTTAGGAGAATACCTGAGTGAATTCAGGTATTTAAAGGGGAGACTTAGAATGAAAAAGAGGCAGAAAGCACTGTATGAAACAGAAGATAGAAGCTGATAGGCTCGAAAGACTAAACTGTGCAATAGAAGTGCAGTGCAAGTATGTGCTGTTTTATTTGGTAGGTATGTTAAAATACAAAAAAAGTTAATGAAATCATTTTTAGTAGTGCTTCATTCAATCTAAAATATCTAAACTCTCTTTCATTATTTAATTGAAGTAATAAATTCTTATTGAAATGTTTTATATTCTTTTTTCTGTAATGTTTTCAAATCCAGTTTACATTTGCTCTTACAGCACATCTCAGTTTAGGCTCACTTCAGAAGTGTTGAATCAGTGTCTAACAAACCCATTTGGACAATTCATGTTGAGGAAGCCGTTTGTAAAATTACTTACAGCTTATAAATACACAAAGTAGATACTCTGTGTGTGTCCATGTATTGGTTCAAAATAAATATACACACATAAATATACAGAGTTTCCCACTTTAGGAGTTCTCCATATTAATCATTGGAGTCTAAGGGCTGAAACTTTGGGCATATTTTTTATTTGTAGATGCCAAAGGTAACTTGCATTAATCTCATGATGTCTCAATAAATTTTGTATAGAACACTTACACAAGTTTTTCTTTTCTTGATGTGCATATTTTTTTGGTGGGCTTTATGTGGCATTAAGATGGTGTTTGAGGAAGGTTCATAAGCCTTTGGGTGAATGGAGAAGCGCACACTCACCACAGTCCTGAAAGTATTCCTACAGTTGAATGTGTAGGTGTTTGTACTAAGTGGTCTTAATTTTAAACATATTTAAACTGGAATACATTTTTGAGAGGCAAATTTAATTTCAAACAGTGATATAGTGAAAAGGTTAAGTAATCTCTAAAAGAGACTGACATAACACATTTCATTTTAAATTATATGTATTTGGCTTTTAAAAACTTTGTCCTATTGATCATACTGTAGATTATTTTGATTCTCCACAAAGGATGGGGTCTCCCTAGTACTGCCTCTGGTTGGGATAATAAAACAAATAAACAAAATATCCAGTTCAAAGGATTCTAGGATACAGAGGAGGGAGGTAATGAACACAACCCCGGTGGCCCACCTTGCTTTGCATCTTGAGGAGGATGGGGCAGGCAGAGTGCTAGGAGGGGTTCCTTCTCTCTGAGCTCTCAGACCCTGAGGAGCTGGCCCGCTCTAAGAAAACTTGGCACACCTTCACAGTACGCTGGATATTTTGGAAAGAGCTGCACTTAAAAGAAAGATCAGTTGAGAATCTGAGACTTAAAAACTTTTATACAAAGATGAATCAGTAGGGGTTTGAAATAAAAATCCCAAACCTGCTAAGTTCTCAGCCTCTCTTCTTATATACTGAGCCTAAAGAAATGAATAGAGGTTCTGTAATTATTCTACAAATTGTGTATTCTGAATCTCTCGGGTAATTATCACAACTAAAAATTACACGTTACAATAATCACAACTAGCAAATTACCTGGAATTGCTTGTTCAGTATCTTTCAGAAACCAAAATTTGTACATAAAATGACTATGCATGAGAGCTATTTATAATGGAGTGCTTGTTAGCACTGGCAGTGAGAAAACTTCTCCGATTTCTCTAATTTAATTTTCATTAACACTGCAGGTTTAAATGTTACCTAGTTCAGCACTGAAGCAAAAACTTCTCCTGTTCTTAGGATAAAGCAGTTTAAATTATACTGGAAAAATAGAATACTTACATTAAAACATCTGTGTATATATTTTGAGAAAATACTAACTTCTTCATTTGTGAATCTTCTTGCTAACCTTATTAATTTTTTCTGCTAATTAAAATGTCAGTATCTTCTAAATGATTTAGCAACTAGTTTAGAAGTACAGTTTGCCAATGGTGCAATTGCTTGGCTTGTTTGGGTAGTTGCCGTGTCTGAAGTCCTGAATGAGGGTGTGTCCAGACAGGCCAGCTCACCTTTGAAGTGTCTGTCACCAAGCAGAGAAGCGCAACTGTTGTAAGACTTGAACATTTTTGTCTTATTTTGGTTTCATTTGTGAGTTCCTTGGCCACCCTGACAGACCTGAGCTGTGATAAGTATTTGTGTCTTGGCTTTCATTAAGTGTTTGGCATCCATGCCACTTTCACATTTTACCGTTAGCTGGCAAATCTGGAGAAACTGGATCCCTGCCTCTTTTGCCCCAGATATCTTCAGGAATCTAGTGGAGATGAATGGATTCTTTCTGTCAGAAAGATGCACATAAGCACATAAACGATTTTTGCATAAGATTAAGGAAGAATCCATAAGCCTAATATGCAAACTAGGACCTGTACCCAGCTGGAGAGGAGTAGATGTGGGAAGGGACAGGGACACCGTACCTCTGAAAAGCACGACCTACTGAGGTGATGCAGCTTCTGGCTGGCAGAGTGGCAGGAAGGGGCAAGACTGTGATGATCAGCAGGCACCTGCCATCACTTGGGTGTGTGGATTTCTCCTTGAGGTATTTTAGATTTATATCTCATTGGTGAGAAAATTGTTTTTGAGACTTAAATCTTAAAAGTTGATGTAACTATTCCAGCTGCTGTATTTCGATGAATTAATGTTCTTTACCATTTCAGATTCAAAGTTATATACCTTCATTTCATGTTTAACAGAAATCTGTTCCCCAAATCTCTTAGAAGCAGTGCAGCTTCCTCACCTCTGCCAACATCCCCTGGCTCCTTCAGAATGTTTCCTATGTGACAATGCAGAGTGATGTTGACAGTTTGGCACTATTTCTGAAGTGTGTTTTTGAGCAAATCTTACCATTAATCCTCATTTTTTAACCACAGAGTTTTTTGATATTAATTATAGAGGCCAAAGTTTTCATACTGAACTATATCCCCAGCTCTTTAGTGTTTTTATTTTGAAACAGATCTCATGAAGTTACCCACACTGAGCTCAACTTGTCACCTTAATTTGACTAGCCATTTGTTAAAGCATTTCTCATTTTCACCTTTGAATTCATTGTACTTATAACTGGTTAAACACATTTTAAATAATCTCTACTACATTAGAAACACTAAAAAATAGGATATACTTCCTCATCAAAAATTCTTTTACCACTTTTACAAGTAGGCTGTTGAACAGTGATTGAGTGATCACTTTTGTCTTCTGTACCTTCATTGTCCAATGACTAAAGTTACAGAACATGTATGGATTAATGTTACTGCTACTTTTTCTTCTGTTTTCTTGAGTGCTCTAAAACTCTGTTAAGTCAGTATTTCAATCCCAAAGAAAAAAATTCTGAAGTTTGGCTCTCAACCTGCTCCACAAATTTTTTTTTTTTTTTTTGAGACAGGATCTCGCTTCGTAGTTCAGGCTGGCACTGAGCTCAGCCTCAAACTCACATCACAGCAATCCTCCTGCCTCTGCCTCCCGAGTGCTGGGATTATAGACGTGAGCCACCATGCCTGGCACTGTGATATGTGGTACTGGTTGCTGCTGGGGTGAGTCTCCACGCCCAGTATTGTTATGTGGTTACCGGGGATCGAACCCGGGCCCTTGTGCTTGCAAGGCAGGTGCCAGAACCACTGAGCTATATCCTCGGCCCTCCACAAATGTTATTTAAAGTTTCTTTGAATATTTAACAGTCAACTATTGCTGAACACATCTTAAAGCTCATTCTAGAATCTTTAAGAAAACTGTTGAGGTCGAATTCTCTTTCACTTCCATGCCTTCAAGTGACTGTATTAGCCAAATTGATTAAAAATTCTTGTGACAAAGTAAGCATGGAACTGTTTTTCTTTAATTTGTTTTATGTTTATTTACTAAATTTGGTTTGTAGAATAGTTCTTTATACTGTATTCTTTTTTTTCCTCCTAGGCTGGTATCAAGCTATGAGATGTACTTCTATTTTCCTGATAAATAAGATGGGCTTTGTTGCAGAATTATGAGTAGGTACTTGGAGAGTATTACTTAGCTAACTTGTTAGTGGGGCTGGTGACATTGAAATTTGTTTTTCTGGAAAATTTTATTTAAATCTAAATTTTTCAAAGTAAAACTTTTGTAGCTAGATAACAGCTTTCCATTTAAGGAATACTGAAGTTAGAATTTTTCAATCAAGCACATGCATTTTCCCAGTGAATCCCAGTCAGGGCGATGGTGAAACACAAGAATTATGTGGAAGTTTTTAAAGCAATGCTCAGAATACCCTTGGTCCCTTCTGAGGCTCTGACTGACTTGGGCAGGACGGGGTCCGGCAACAGCAGGTAAATGCCTCCCCACCCCCTCAGTACTCTGGGTTGAACATAAAGCTACATCTTCATCCTGTCCTTTTGTATTTTGAGGCAAGGTCAGCCAAACGAGGCTGGAACTTGAAGTCCTCCTGCTGTCAGCATCCTGGCTCGGAGCAGCTTCTCCTATAACTGATGTGCAGCCCACTTTGGAAGCCAACGTGTGTTGGAAGGTACCTGGTGATCCTCCTACACAGTGGCTTCAGTGTTGGCTTCATACTGAAATTTCCTGGGGGTTCTAACTAATTCTGGTATCTTGATCCTGTCACAAAGCCTGTGATTTAATTGCTCCAGGATTTTTACTGTGTGTGGTGTTGTAATATGCAGGGAGGGTCAAGGAGTGGTCATCTCCCCACATCTTTTCATCAAATGAAGAATTTGAGGCCTAAACCAAATAAATGTAAGATCTGTAAAAATGTAATTCTTATCTTCAGACCTGTTGTCAAGTGTTTTTAGCAGTATATCATATATTTCAATTAAAGTGTGAATTTCATTATGTCAGAAGTTCTCATAAAATTATGATCCTTCCCTGTTTAATTCAGAAAATAACAAGTATTTTCTTGAACTCTGGAAAAGTGAAAGTTCATAGCTTAAAGTAGTAATAAGTAAAATTATTAGAAAGAGTGAAATCAGAGATCCAAAATTAGAAACATTGGTATATTCTATAACTTGCCCCCATTCTCTGGAAGCAAATCAGGCAAAGAAATAACCCCAGTGAGGGTGTTTTAGGCTCAGTTAGCTCCATGTTATTATTTGTGTGGCAGAAATTATAAATGCTTCTATTACAACATGGGGCGTCCTCTAGGAGGACATTCCAAGACCCTTGGCTATGTAACTACAGTTTACATGACAAAGCCCACGTTTTTCAGTAATATCAATAGGGCAGTGCTTTAGGGATGTATTTCCTACAATATGAGAAAAGCTTGAAGTATTTGGGAAAAGATCACAGGTTCATTACACAGTCTCATGTATTTGGGAAACAGTGTGCATTTGGTATCCCAGGAGAGAGGAAGAGTAAGAGTAAGAGGCAGTTCTTTCCACTCTGATTCCTCCCCACAGTCTGCTGTTTCACCTGTTACCCTGCACCCCCCGAGCTTTGCCTTACGTGTTAGACTTGTCCAGCTGTAGACTTCAGCCTAGCACCTTTGTGACCGCTTTGTCTCTTTAAGATGTATTAGTTGAGTAGGTCGAAACAGACTAAACTCGGCAGAGTGTGGTCTGAAAACTAGCAGAATCATCAGCAGAAGCAGAAGGAGCTCTGGGGGAACTTTCCAGAAAAACGTTTTCTCAGCCCCTTCCCAGGGTTGCCAAGTCAGAAACTCTGGGAGTGGAGTTACAGTGTGTTAAGCCGTCCAGATTTTCTGTTGCTCACTGTCACGAGGTGAGGTTGAAGGCCCTGTTGATGATGCAGCCTGAGGTAGCAGGTACCGTGCTGGGGACCCCTGCTGATGTCACTGCAGTGTTTAACACTTGCTGTTCATATCAGTCTGCTCTTGTTGCACAGTGAACCAGCTTGCTTAAAAGAGTAATTGCTTATTATTTTTTTTAACTCTGGATCAGCTCAGTGGTTTGTGTTCTGGGATGCTTGACGGTCTTACTCTGAGCACGCTGGAGCGTGCAAAGGAAGGCAAGGGCTTCCTGGGGCAGGAGGAAGGACACACAGATGCAAAATGCCTTCCCAGTTTCCATATTGAGGTCTACAAGAGTCCCCGATTCCCAGGAGAAGCAGTAGACTCCACTTCTTGATGGTAAAAGCACAGCTGCTTTCTGATCAGTGTGGCTTTCTCTGTGAGGTCTGACCATCTGAAACACCAGCACCTTCCCCATTGCCTAATTCCCGTCTTGTAAGCACATGGCAGTGGGCAGTTAGGAGTGTTTAACAGGAGGCTAAGGCTTTTCATTTGAAATTAGGTGTTTGCATAAACTCTTGCCCCTTAAAATAAGCAGTAAAGAGGAAGAACAAGTAGTTGTTGGGTCTTAAAAGAGGAAGTCTCTTGCCCTCCCCTAATCTCAGTCTTTAACATTTGATCTGCATAAAAATAGGGGAAGAAAATAAAAAGACAGGGTTAACTCTGCATCCCCTGTGCCTTACCCTAAATAATCTGATCTCTGATGATACTTCTGTTTTTACTGTGGTCTGCAGGGTCAGATGTTTTTGTTAAACATTTGTAAAAGGAGATGAGAAAGCTGTGTGTGGGGCTATACAGTTCCATGAACAGTGTAACATGCCAATGTTAAGATCAGTGCATAAATCATTTTAATGAAACTTTGAAGGAAATACGTTGAATATTTCCATTTTATTTTTGAGACAAAACAAAATCTAGAAACTGTTAACTTACTGTATTTTAAAAATTTTTTGTAATGAGCAGTAAGCCTGTGGGGTCTTCTTGCTTTATTTTACTAGTCTACTTTTTGAAAAAAGTTTAATAAATGAGACTTTATGTCTGTTTTTTCAATATGACAGTTTTAATGTAGCATTTAAAAAAAGAGGCTTTATGATTTGGTGGAAATTAGTTTGTCTCTTTTGAAGAGCAAACTAGTGCTTACTTCTTTTTTTTTTTTTTTTGAAGATAGGGTCTCGCTTTTTAGTTCAGGCTGGCCCTCATCTCAGCCTGAAACTCACATCACAGCAATCCTGCCTCTGCCTCCCAAATGAAGTGCTGGGATTACAGTTGTGAGCCACCACGCCCGGCACTGTGGTATGTGGTACCGATTGCTGCTGGGCGTGAGTCTCCCTGCCCAGTAATGTATGTGGTTACCAAGGATTGAACCTGGGCCCTTGCATTTGCAAGACAGGTGCCGCACCCACTGAACTAAATCTGTGGCTCCATAGTGTCTACTTCGTGAAAGCTGGATGACCCGGCTAAATTGGTGTGGCCTCTGGGCATATTCGCCCTTGGGGTCCTACCACTGCAGTGGGTTTGCAACCAGGGGCTGCACTACTCTTGAGCATGCTTGGATGGATGAAAACGAGGCGCTTCTGCTTTGCACTCTATCTACTTTGTGCTGAGATTTGGAGTTCAAGGAGTTCATGGTAAAGGAATAAAGGAAATCGTCATGGAAATGAGGTCCTCTTGAACACCAGAATCAAATCACAAAGCTCAGTCAAATCAGGTGTAATTTTATCTATGTGTCTTATTTTTGTATATCATAAATTTATCTGAAGTTGAATTTTTCCATGAAGGAAGAGGGGTTTGTTTTTTGTTTTTTGAGCTACTCATTATGGTAGACAAAATTTGAGGGGGAAAAAGAGCCCACCTTGTTTCTGATGTTATCCTCAGTTTGTGAACATCGGCTAAATGTAAAATTGTAGCACTTTAATACTTAGCTTTAGAGGATAAGCTTTAGTGGAACACCAGCCAGGGGAGGACTGACTCTGAAGGTCATAAACTTGTTTCAAAGAATTCATGTTAAAAAGAAACAGTCTTCTCTCAGAGAGGGGAAAAATAAATATATTTTACACCTAGATAGGCAGATGCATACACAGCCTTTATATCTGTTCACGTTATACACTTTTGTGTCTTGTTTATTTTACTCAACCTTATGAGAGTCATCCTAATTAGTGTACATCACAGTTTGTTCATTTTCATTACTGCTTAGCAGTGTGTCTTGTGAATATCACATAGTTTATCTGTTCCCTTTTAAGTTTTTATAATACTAGGGGTGGAAACCAGGGCCTTACCATGGTAGGAAAGTGCTGTACCACTGATGTTCATCCCCAGCCTTGTCTTCATTCTATTGGTGAATATTTGTCACAAGCAGTTTCTATGAAAGTTCTTGGACATATGTGTTAGTGAATATATTCACACATATTTGATAAAAATAAAGCTTGCTGGGCATGGTGGTTCATGGCTGTAATCCCAGCACTTAGGAGGCAGAGGTGGGAGGATTGCTGTGAGTTTGAGGACCACCATCAACCACAAAGCAATACCCTGTCTCAAAAAAAGGAAAGCTTAAAAAATTGATGAATTTTGGAGTATGTGTATATTATAGTAGAATATTACAGTTAGCTCAAAAATATAGTGAATGTTTAAATTTCTAAAAAAATTAGACTAAAGGAACATTGCCATTAAGCCTACTCAACACAATTTTTGTAACTTACAGAGAATGTATCCCATCATTCCTGCTGCTTTCTAAAGTACTTTCTGGAAGTGCTGTTTTGGTAGTATCTCCACAGGTGATCTTTCACTGCCAAATGTCATTCAGAAGGCAGGCTTGCAAAAATATCATGCTGTGCCCTCGTTTACTTCTGAACCAGATCTGGCACTGAGTGACTTCCTCGAAGTCGAAATGACCATGAAAGGTAAACATTTTCAATTGATTCAAGACCTCAAGGTAGTTACCACAGCCCAGTTAAAGACACTCATGAAAGAAGGCTTCCATAGCTGCCTCAGAAAGTGGCAAGAAGGATGGGATAAATGTGTTCCACATGCAGGGGATTAATAGCAATGTGCTTTTACTGTAAATTAAAAAAAAATAAACATTTGCCATATGTTTCACACACTTGTATGCACATTTTTTTTTTTTTTTTGAGACAGGGTCTCACTTTGTAGTTCAGGGTGGCACTGAGCTCTGCCTCCTGAGTGCTGAGATTACAGGTGTGAGCCACCATGCCTGGTACTGTGGTATGTGGTACTGATTGCTGCTGGGTGTGAATCTCAATGCCCAGTATGGTATGTGGTTACAGGGGTCGAACCTGGGCCCTTGCACTTGCAAGACAGTCACTGGAACCACTGAGCTAAATCTCAGGCCCTGTATGCACATACTATGAATGTATTTTATATAGTTATGTGGTATCTTTTAACATTTAGGTCATTTCAGATGAGTTGTGTTTATTGATTGATTAACCTTGAGAAAGTATTGCATATTTATCTCAGAAGGCAAAGGATGGGACTTAATAATTTCACTATAACTAGCAGTTCAAAGACCAAATCTGACTTTTAGTTGGCCTTTGGCATAGGGTCGGTTACAAGTTTCCAACTCCAATGCTAGAGTTACAAAGATAGAAATAATATATGATTTATTTTGTAATTGAAAAAATTTTAATTCTCTTAGTACACATTGTCATATGTGATATTTGGATTCATTGTGGGGAGGAGGTACATATACATAATACAACTTGTTTGTTCTGTCAGTCCCCTTCTTCCCACTCATCTCCCTCCCTCAGTTTCTAATCCCCCATTCCCCACTCACTCCCATTTCTGTTCTTATTCTTAGCTCATATATATGACACACAGTATTTACAACCCAATAGATATTTGCATATCTTAATTCTTATTTCTCTTCTCTTCTGACCATCAGTCTCTTAGTCCCCTTCCCATTTGCAAGGGATCTATCCTTTCTTTCTTTCTATTCATTATTTTGCTGTGTTTTACTCTGAATTATTTAAATGGAAGATAATATATGATGCTTAAGCTTGTGTCTGACTTATTTCACTCAATTGTATTTTTCAGGCACACTTATAAATATCTTGAATCTGTAATCCTCTATAGTCAAGTAGTATTCTGTTACATACAGATGTATTGTCGATCCATTCATCTTTAGATGGACACATAGGCTACTTCTAGGACTTAGCTATTAGGAATTATACTGCCATAGACTGTTGTCAAAGTAACTGTATCACTGCTATGTGATGTCTTTAGCTATTTTTGGAAGATATCCAGAGGGGGAATACCTGGGTCATATGGAATTTCTCGTTTTAGTTCTTTGACACATCTCTATACTGACTGCCCTAATGGTTGTACCAGTTTACATTCCCACTAACAAAGTAGGAGTGATCCGCCTTCACTCTTCCTATACCAGTGTTTGTTATCTTTGCTTTCTAGGTGATTGCCATTCTTTCTGCCATAAGTTGAATTTTAAGAGTTTTAATTTGCAAGAAATACATGATTTCTAAGGTACTTCTTTGTCTACAGTTCTGTTACTATTTTGAAATGTCCAAAAGAATGTTGTAGAAGTGCTCTTGTAAATATCACTCTGGAAGAACCAGACTACCCAAAATATTTAATGTCTGATTGTGTCATTTTTATAATAAATAATATCAAACATGTAGAAATGTGTGAATTTTCAGTTGTCAAGCATGACTCTTAATAATAGGTTAATTCCCAGGAGATTCCTGATAATGATTTTCTTTTCTTTGCATGGAAACAATTGTCAAATAGTTTGAAACTAGTCAAAATTAAAGTAATACATTTTACTAATCTAATAATTTGATAACTTAGAATTTTATCTATAAAACTTCAGTGTATTTTGTGGTGTACTTCAGTGGTGGCAACCATTGGCCTTATTTTCATTGTTATCTGTATATATTGTAATAATCCATATTCCTCAGCCTTTTGCAGTTTTTAACAGGTTAGTTTTATACAGTTGCAAAAATAGACTAATCTTTATAGGTAAGCAAAAAATAATGTTAATAGACCGTATTTAATTCATTTTTGTTAGAAACTTCTCTGTCACTTTCTGGGTCTTTTTTGAACCTCATGTTTTGACTTCCCTGGATTCCTGCCCTGGAGTTAGAAGGCAGGAAAGTACTGCTGGGTGCACCCCATCTCTTCATACTGAGGATTGAGCCCTTCACGTGGAGCTGTATCCCAGCCCTTTATTGTCCATGTTTTGTTTGTTTGTTTGTTTTGAGAGGGATTTCACTAAGTCCTTAAATTGGTTAGCCTGGCCTTGAACCCATGATCCTCTAGCCTCAGGTTGTTGCATGCTGAGATCTCAGGAGGTATTATAGGGTGGACCTCTGCCAGATTTTCTGTCAGTTTCCGACTTGGAACTGGAAGTGAGCAGCTAGTTTTAGTGAGTCAACCGTGAATTTAAATTTATTCATTAAAAAGTGCAATTTATTTTTCCTGAAGTTTCTGTCCTTATTCTTGTGTTTGTTCTTTAGTGACAAGTAAATTACAAATTTTATGTTAATGATATTCTTGGTGAAATAAATAGGAGACTGTGTCATTTTTCTGTGTTTTTATTGCTAAACAGTTAAAGAAAAGCATGGAATTCCGTGGTCTGTACAGTGCCTTCCTCTATCAGTGCTGTGATGCTGAAAGCCTGTTTCTCTGCATAGTAGATTTTCAGACCTTCATTTAATTTTGCCCGTGATTTATTGCCCTAAGCCAGCTCTGCCAAGAGAGTGTCCTCCTGCCTTTCACTTTCCCTCTCCCAGGTTCTAGAATGTAGCAGCATCTCCCTGAGGGTTCCCAGCTGCTACTTTCCAACTCCCCCACTCCCTGACTCCTTCCAGCTGTGGTGTTGTGATCATCACCCTGCCACAAGCTTCGCCCTTGCCATTCTCTCTTATTAGGGACTCATGACAAAATAAGATAGTAGAGCTTGGTGGACATCTTGCAAGAATATTTATGCTGGTGGGGTGAGCAGCCAGGTCCTTGACTGCTCTTTAATTATCAACTTAGAAAGAGACAGCAGTGGGAAGAATCAGGTCTAAGGGAGAAATACTTCAGTGGTGCATTTGCAGAAGATCCCTTTTATTTCCCTGTTACCATATCTTATCTCTCTTTTTTTTTTCTTTGCTGAATTTAAGGACAGAACTAGACCTAGCAGATAGCTTGCTTTCAAGACTCTCACAGGTTAATGGAAGTTAAGGCCTCATCTTATATTTGCTGTAGTAGGATGAAGCAGGGGAGCAGTAGTCCTCTCTCTGACCTCTGGCATATGCTGACCTATCACAAGAGTTTAATTTTTCTCCTGGGACAGAAATGTGGGGGTAAACTTGGGTGTGGTGATGAGGGCATTATTTGTCTGAGTCTGATAATTACGAAAGTGAAAAGTACAAACTGTCCTAAGACTTGGCCTTGAAGGACTCAGACCGAGGTCTTTAGGGCTATTGAGCAAGAGGGATGACGGGTGCTGTCCTTGGGTTTGACCTACAAGAGAAACTAAATAACTCTACATCAGTCTCAACCCAGGCACTAGTGACTTGCAGCAGGCTCCCAGCATGTTGGCTGCATCCTGGGGGGGACCTATGGAGGTGTTAGGGTTGGGGTGACCATATAGTCTCTTTATGAAAGTGCTTAAATCTTAAGACTGTTTTTCAGCTGCAGTTTTGCTTAGAAGAAGAACAATGGAAATTAAAGGTTCCTGCTGAGCATTAAACTTGCCCACAAAACACTTGTGTGTCTTATTAAAGCACATATTCTAATTCAGTATTTTTGAGTCCAGCCTGAGATCTTGGACTTTTAAAGCACTGAAGTGAAGAGCTTAAAATACTGCTGACCTGAAGACCACTGTTTGAATATAATTGTTACACATTTAAGTTAACACTTTTTCTCATACTTCTGCATAGTTTTTCCTTCTTTACCCTTCACTATATAAAAATTATTCACATTGAAGAAAATGTTGTCTATCATTCTGTAATTATTTAGCTGTTCTCTGGGAGGAAATTAGTAAATAATAGGTATTAGTGAGATCCAAATTAGCTCTAACAGTCACCATACTGGAAGTTCATTCTTACCCACAATCATTTGTTCTAGGTTACCCTTGCAGTTCACAGACAACTCCGTGTGTGTGGTGCTGTGTCCTCACGTGTGATGCCAAACAGCTGTGTGCACAAAGGTTTTTGTGACATATTTTGGCATAAGCAATATATCTATGCTCCATATAGTTTAATGGAAAACTGTAATGATGAGCTACAGTGCATTAAAAACAAAACAAAACAAAAAAACAAAAAAAACCCCAACCAAATTGCAGTATATCTATCTCATGGAATCAATCAGAGTTTATTCTTGAGCCTTTCCAGAAAGCTCCCTCACCAGGGAATAAGTACAATGTCAGGTGCCAACATGATTGGTATTTGGTTTGCTCTTGATACGGTGTTTTGATGGTCAGTCAGGTTTGGCTCGTACTCTGTTTCTGAGCACGAATAAAGGACGCATTTCTTTACTAAGTGTTTATCCGGTCTAAGAGGGAAGTGCTGCGGTGTTTGGAATGGAGACTGCTCTTCGCAGGAGCCCTGGTGGCGAGGTCCTGCACTGGCTTCACATGGTTCTACTCTAGGGTCCCACCTGCCAAAGCACAACATCTGCTTCCAAGACTTTGTTTCTGGTGCATTACTTTCTGAGTACTCTTGTTTTCTTTTCTTTTTTCTTTCTTTTGTTAAACCTAGATTTGTGTCCCTACTAGGGACACAAAGACAAAACACCCTAATTTTGTTATCTGACAATAGAAAAGCTTCAACAAAGTTTTTAAATTAAATCACAGATCTAAGGATCCTCTCCCCAATAATTATATTTTGTGGTACATTTGGTTAATAGCGGCCTTCTTTTCCAGCTTCCTCCCCTCCCCTTTCCTGCCATCAGTCTTCCCCAGTGGGAGTCTGGTAGCATCCCTAGACCTCTGCATCCAGGAGGAGCCTGTGCATCTCCATGGGTGACATGGAGGCCCATGTGAGGGCGAGAGGCAGGGACATATCGATGATGTGATCTTGCAACCGCATCAGTCCTCCCCTGAGTGCCCCATCACCCTGCCCTGCCTTTGTCCCGTCATCAGCCCAGGTTGTACCCGCATGCATTCATCGGCTGGGCCTGCAGCATCTACCGCTGTGCTCTTTTGCCTTACCAGGCCTCGCTTACCCGTTTCTAGAGAACCTCTGGAGATGAGATCTTTTTCCTTGTGGTTCCTGTGTCCTGGGAGCATCCGAAGTGTATCTTACTTAACCAGTAACAGAGTATTGTTTTTTATGTGTAAATAGGACAGTGGGGAATAAATTGCTCTAAACCTCCTTTTTCCATTGCATAGTATAGTGGCAGGGCATGCACATCTTTAAAAACTGTTACTAAGTGAATAAAATTCCTCTACTGGGATTTCATATATGTAGACAATAATTTTCATGTGTGTAGAGCCATTCTGAAACCAAGAGAAGAGGATGGTCTTGAAAGCTGACTAAGGTTTTAGATAAACTTCAGGTGCTCAGGCATAAGATACATGGGAAAATGAAAAGATGAACAGATCCTTTTCATCCTGTCTTTGTGAATTTTTATAGTTTTCTTTTCTCCTTTAATATTTAATCTTTTCAGAAATGATTAAGTGGGAAGTAATTAAGCAAGAAATAAAATTTTTACAAACCTCCCATCATACTGTTTAATCGAAGTATTAAAATTGTTTATTTCTTTTTAAGTATTCTGATATCCTTATTTCTATTGAATTTTAAATGAATGGTACCTCCAGGGGAGAAATAATGATTGATTTTGTGGTTAGGGCATAAATTAAATCCAGTGGGCCTGGAGTACAGCAGTGCATCTATTGAATAACCATTTCCATAGAAGTTTTTACATGCTTAGGCAGGAATAGTGATCTGTTCAACAATACTTTAAAATGTCTTCTTAAAATTATTGTGAAGATGGTTCAGGTACAACTGGGAACCCAAAGAAATGTGAAATGTCTTTATTGTCAATAAGTCATGGTATATTAACAGTCCTTGCCTTTTAAATAGAGACTCCTTTGAATAGAATTGGAAAACCCGACATCCAGGATGGAATCTTATCTAGAAATCCATCAAGTCTAGTTACATTGAATTGTTTTCAGAAAAGACATGATTTGAATGGCATCCCAATTAAAAGACTGCCCCTAAGTCTATAAACATTCTGTGTCTTTGCTTACATTTTATCTGTGTGGAATGTTAGGAGATTCTCTGCCTTTGACTTCTTAAGACTTGTGGAAATGAGGTCTATTGTTATGTCAGCAAAGGCCAGTGGATTAGCTTAATGATATTTTCACAGGTCTATTCATTGTGTGTTTATCTAAGTAAATAAGCTTTGAAATTAATTGCAGTGAATTTTTCTGACTGAAATCTGGTAGACTGCTTTCCAGTCAGAATAGTTTAGATTTCTTTTATAAATTTCTTTTAGTTGATTGATTTTAGAAATAATTCTATTAGAATAAAGGTGAATATAGATACTTTTTCCACAGGCTGTTTACTTATTTGCATGGAGATTACCCTATCCTTTCTATGGTCCAGCTCCTGTTATGATGTTACTAACAAACAGCTGCCCACTATACTCCTTCCATGATTTCAGGTACCTGCAGTTAACTGTAGCCTGAAAACTAAGGACAGCCTTCCCCAAATGATTCCTAGTTTTGAGTTGCTCTCCCCCAGTTACAGGGTTAACAGTCTCATCTCTTCTCTCCCTGCTGGCCAGCATATGAACGAACTGTCCTTTCGAGCAGGTGCCAGGCTGCAAGTGCTTCCTGCCCTTGTGCACTCAGTTGCCACTACACTTGTCGGTTAACTATTGTGTTAGTTCCTCACAACTTTTGTTTTACTTTATAATATCCCCAAAGTGCAAGAACACTGCTGCTAGCAATTTGAATATGCAAAGAGAAGCTGTAAAATGCTTCTTTTAAGTGAAAAACTGAAAGTTCCCGATTTAGGAAAGGAAAAAGTCGTGTACATAGACTGAGGGGTTCAGGCATCTAGCAGAAGTTTTGGAACTGTACACTTGTTAGTACAATCTGAAAACTCAAAATCTGAATTTTTTTGAGCCTTGACATTTTGCCACAGGTAAAAATAATTCCACATTTTGAAAGTTTGTTTTATACATAGAATTATTAAAAATACTTCATAAAATTAACTACGGGCTATGTATATAAGGTACTTATGAAATATAAATGTGAATTTAATGTTTAGACTTGTGCCTCAAATCTGAAAAGCTTCTGGACCCAAGCATTTTTCATAAGAAATATTGTCATAACAATTGAAATCTATGAGATGCTTCCTATGTGTCAGTTTTCTGTAGCAAAACACCCCAAACTTAGCAGCGTGAATTAACAGTTGGTGTTTGCATGGTTTTGTGTTTGACTAGATAGTTCTCTTGTTTGTTTGGTGCTAGTGGTGATGCTAATTGAACTGGACAGTCCAGGATCTTCAGTGCTTGCATTTTATGCTGTGGTGCAGCTGGAGTTTACTTAGGCTTCTTCACAACTGTAGCCAAATCTGAGAGCACTGTGAAAAGAATCAGGGGCAGAACTTCACATCTGCTAGACCCACAAGTCTTTCAACTATTCCTGCCACTGCAGTTATTATTATACTGTTGATCAGAATAAGTCTAAGGTTATCTCACCTTGAAGAGGAGGGAAAGTAGACATCATCCCTTGCTGAGAAGAATGACAATCTTTTTCAAACACTTTGAAGTTCTTTTGGCCAGTGTTATAAGACGGTTAGTTTTAAAATGTTTTAATTATCTGATTACAAGCCTGGAGAAACATCACTGATACAAGATTCTTTACTGATTCAATAATGGCCATCAAAATTGCACACTAGAGTGGAAGAGAACTTATTTTTTATTAGTGCATGTTAGTTGTACGGACTAGAGGGTGTTCTTTTAGCACATAAATTTTCATCATTCATCCCTTTAAGTCCTTTATGTTTCCTCATTTCCTTGCTCATCTCTAATAGTGTCCCTCCTACTTTCATGTCATTTTCCCCCTCTGTTTTTTCTCTAGATCCATCATATTAGAGGAAACATGGGATATTTGACTTTCTGAGCATGCTTTATTTCACATAACATCATGATCTTCAGTTCTATCCAAATGACTTAATTTCATTCTTAATGGCTATGTCATAGATACAGACACAGATATAATCACATTTTCTTCATTTTTGAATCTAGTGATAGAAACCTAGGCTGCTCTTCTGGATTATCACTTATGAACTGTACTACAGTAAGCATGGCTATGCGGGTATTTCTCCATGCCTATTTTAATTCTTTCAGGAATATACTGAAGTGTCATAGAGCTAGGTCAAATAGTAGTTCTATTTTCAGTTTTGTGAGTAGCTAGCTTGCTGACTTTCATAATGGCTGCATTAATTTCCATTCTCATCGATAGTGTACAAGAGTTCCTCACTAGCATTCATTGTATCTTGTATTTGTAATGATAGCCAGGCTCACTGGAATGAGGTGGAATTTCAGTGTAATTTAATTGGCATTTCCCTGTGGACATTTTTATATAAACTTTTTTCATACACTAAACACAATATAATTTATACATTAAAGATGAGGAAATTAAGGCTTAGAGAAGTTAAATCAGTGATTATCTATTTACTAAGTCTTTAAAGCTTGAAGTTAGTTACAGTTTTGATTTTTGAACTGGTGCTCTGTAACCATTGTAACATTCAGTCCTCATTGGTGTTGGCAGATGAGCTCCATCTGTCTTTCCATTCCCAGGCCAATATCTGATGATGGTTTGTTTTGTTGATGTGGGAAGTTTTTCCTGTCACAATCAGAATGAGATCATAAAAGTATTCAGGCCATATTATTAAGCACCATCATGTAGTAAAAATAAGACTCTCCAAATCTAGATCTTGCTGAATCACCAAGTCAGATGAAAGATAATCTTCTATGAGCAGATAGCAACCTGTGTTAACTACATATATTAGTACATTTTCTCACCAAGGGCAAATAAATCAACTTTTTGAACCAAAATGTTCCAGTAGGCATATTTTGTTCTGCTGTAGTCTACATTTTTTCATATGGTTTTAGTATTGTACTGTTTCATTTAACATAAAATATGAAGAATTTAAATTACCTCTTTCTGTTTTTGTTATTCTGCTGCTTTGTGGTTTTCTTTGAGAGCCAGTGTTTTTCATGGACTTTGTTGAAAAAGAAGACAGAAAAATATGATGCCTATGATGGGAAAGAACAAAATAAAATCAATGCTTCCATATACCAGTAAAAGTTTTTGTATTTACTCTAATTTCAGTTTTCTGTTTTAGATATTTGGTATTCTGATTTCAGGATTTCTGCAGTCTAAGACATACAAAATAAAGTTTGTAAGTTGAAAACATGATATAGCAGGTTGTACTTTGATATCATTACAAATTGTGGAATAGATTCACAAGTTTTGCCACTGCAGATGGACTTGATAGTGTCAGAGCTATGTTCTGACATGCTAACCAGAGTAGTAAGTGCTAATTATGGAGCTTACAGTTTATGTCCCACAGCCCCTCTGTTTATAGAGGGACCTGTATCTGGAAGCCAGGATGCCAGTGCCATGTCTGCCCTCATTATTATCCTTGTATTTCTGCACTGAGCTCTGTTACTAGCATTTGAAAACACACTTTTCTAGGACTGTTCTTCCACTATCACTCAACTACATAACAAACTACGTCCATTGTAATTTTTGCCAGTTTAATAGTCTTGTCCTTTTAAAAAAGAAAATAATGCATCTTCTGTTTAATTCAGACATGTAAGACTTTTCCAGATTGTACTGAAAGAGCCAGTAGATTATTGCAACCATATTTTACTATGATTACATTTTTTTTCTACTTTGAAAAAGAGAAAGGAAAAGAAACAGTGTAGGAGCGTATGTCTGTGAGGCCATCACACCTAAATTAGATGCTTTCTCTTGAACTGTTACCAGGCATCTCATAAACCAAAAGAAAATGGGGCAAGTAGAATCATGTGGGCATGCATTTCTTTTTTGTCACTGTATGACAAAAGACATATAATATGCTAGTTTATCAAAATTTCAGGGTCTTTTTGTTCATCAGAATAATTTAATTTGATTTGTGCTTTTTAGAAGACAGTTATAATGGTTGGAGAACAAGTCATCATTTGGACTTGAGGATCCATACTCTTCATCCTGTTTGAACAGTTCTGAGACTCTCTTTTTTTGTCTTTTATAGTTTTGCCTTTACATTTTAAAAATACAAAATTAAGAGACTTCTTTTAGAGGATGAATTAGGAATAGTACCTGTGTGCTTTTTGTGAAAGTTCTATGGGGGGAAGAACTAATACACAACTCCTTAGAAAACTGAGATTAGTTATATTGTGGGTATTTCATTGTCTGCACCAGACATGGCTTTATGATTTGCAAGATGAAACAGCATGACTGCCAGTGGGGCCTTTCAAAGGATAGAGGGTATTGTCCTGGGTCTCCAAATCTGTTCACACTTCCGTAAGCCCATTTAGATTTCCATGAGAATCGGTGAAAAGATTTTTCAATGGTATTGTTGTTTCATGTTGAAGTAGAATAATTTAAAGAATAAAGAGAAAATACATTTAATAAGTCTGCTAGTTAGAGATTACCATTAATGCTTTTTTGTATATTCAGAATTTTTTCTACTTACAACTTATCTATAACATGATATTTAGGCTTTCCATAGAACCAAGTATCTTTCAAGTTGGCTTCACTGGTCATACTATGTATTACTCTGCTTTTTTCACTTAACACTTTTATTTCACCTGACCCCCAGTGTTATATTAGTGATTCCATAGTGAATGAGAATTGTCTGGTAAATTTGTACTTTTTTCTTGGTATGGTTATATTAGGGCAACTATTTGAATAATGGTAATTTTAGCCTTAAGGGAATATGTAGAATAAATTTGGTGATTTTAGGCTGCTTGTGTCAGGCTTCCTCAAAATGGCATCAGAGAGATAAGCCTTCTCTCTCCTCTCTGTGTTGTTCAATTTTCTTCTATTCTAAAACACCAGGATTGAAGCAAGTGAAGTGTGATAAGGGCATCCATAAGGAAAACTTCCAGAGCCCAAAGTGGAAAGGAATTTGTAGGTAACAGTGTGATGAGAAACTGTCTTCTGCTTCTTTAGAAACTATGGCAAATGTGTTCCATTTACTCGAATTTCTGCAAATTACTGTGAGAGAAATTGTTTCCGTTATAATGCTGATACTGTGATTTTCCATACATTGAAAAAAAAAAATGATAATAGGAAAGATCTCAGAGCCACAAAGCAAATGATTACTTTTTTCTGACTTAGGGTCAAATCTCTGATTTTTAACTTGGTTGAGCAGTTTTAAAAATTTTTTTTCCAAAATTTAGAAACTTAAAGCCTTAATATATAAAGTTTCTACGAACTACTTGTTTGTACTGCTATTACCAATAGGAAACTATTTCTTGTTTAAAGGATTCTTATTCAAAGTGTTCCTATTCTTATTTAAAGTATACTAACAGCCTCAGAAATTATCGAACATTTATTGGATAACTACTATGTTGAAAGTGTTTACCAGTTTAAGCCTTGTGAAATGGTAGAAGTGAAATGCAATATATATGAAAAATAACCTTTTATAAGAACTCAGTGAGGCCTGCACACACTCAGCAGTGGCTCACACCTGTGATCCCAGCACTCAGAAGGCTGAGGCAGGAGCCTCACTGAGGCCAGCCTGTGCTACATAGTGAATTCAAGTGCAGCCAGAACTACAAAGCCAAAAAATCTGTCACAGAAAAAGTAAAAAACAAAACAAAAAATCCCCACCTCTGTGAGGTAGTCATTGTTATTTAAAATACTTGTTCAAGATTTGTAGACAGGAGGACATAAACCCAGTCATACTTCCGAGCTAAATCTTTAACGCAGAATACTTGAAAAATTAAATAGAGTGTATTTTGGATATCTTTTGGAAGCTCCACTAAGGATATTAAATTTGCACATAACATTCATCATTTTATATTTGCATTATTGTAATAGGATATTTGTAAATGTTCCTTTTAGCTATTTACCTTAAAAAGTAGATATATTTACCTTATAAGCAGATCTCTTATTTTGAGGAGTAGCCCCTTGCCTGTAATAGATAGATAATGTGCTCAAGGGTTGTGATATGTGTTTAGATGTCTCCCAAAGCCTCATGCGGTATAGTTGGGCTTTTTGGAAGTAGCTGTGTGCTTCTGGGATCAAGGGTGTTATGAAGGGATTGTTTGCTGTGAGGCACTAGCATTAAGGGTCCAAGTGGATAAAGTAGAAGGGAGGGCAGGAGAGCGGCCATTGCCGCCCCATTTGTCTGCTGCTCATTGCGTGGCTGCTTGTCTTGTGCTGCCGCCTCCTGCCTGCTCTGCCATCCCCCTCTGCTGTGCCTCCCTGCCTTGGAGCCAGGGGCTGAAACCTTCACAAACCAAGTGAAATAAACCTTTCCTCCTTTAAACTTGGGTGTTGAATATTTTGTCTCAGCAATGAAAAAAGTAACTAAGACATCAAGACGTCATGTAAAGGTCAAAGAATCTCTCGGCCTGCAGTGCCAAGTGCTTCTGCAGTGTCAGACTGACTTAGTGGACTAAATTCCTCTTTAAGTTTGTAGTTCAGTTTTCCAGAAGTACAGCGGAATAGATTAAGATTGTCCAGTTTCAGTCCTGCTTAGTTTCAGTCTAGACTAATTGAGTACAGGCCTGGCTTCTCCTCCCTCCTCTCTGCTCCTCTCGCCCGCTCCAGTGCTGGAGACTGAGCTCTGGCCCGGGAAGCAGCCTCCTCCCGAGATACCCATGGCTCAGTAGCTATCTTTACACTCCCCTTACAGTTGTTGAAACTTTAAAGCATTTGAGCAGGGGGGATGACAAACAGTCTCGTTTTATTTAAGAATGTCTGGACCCATCTTAAAAATAGACCATTCTCATGAAGGAAAACTGAAAAGCAAGCTTTACATCAGCTTAATCTCCTCACGTGGGATTTAAAGTGTTCTCGAGGTCAAACCCTGTGTGATATAACTCTCTAAACCCTCCTTGGTGGGTACTGCATCACAGATACAGTGGAAATTGCTCTTTGCTGGATGTGAATCTCATTTTAAGTGCCAGTGTTTGTATTTTTATGTTCTGCTTTTTGTCTTGTGTTGAATTTGTTTCATTTTGTAAAGATGAAGGAGAGCATGTTCTAGCTTTCAGATATGAGAATTGAATTATTAATAGTTTCTGAATAAAAAATGAACCCACATTTCTTCTTCCAAAAGCAGTGAAGTATATTCTTACAAACTTTAGAGCTCATTAACATTAAGCCTCATTTAAAGTTTTTTTTCTAAATTTATTATGAGCATTTTATTTCCTTTGTTATTTGTGACACAGCTGTTCTCAAATGGAAAAAATGCAGAGGCTATACACAATATATAATAAATTGATTACATTCTTTGTGTTTGTTTTATATCTAGTGGTGGCTTCCAAACAAATCTTGATTTTTTTTAATTAATTTTTCAAATTTAATGTACTTAATCATGAGGCACATTATAATGAGGCACACTTCCCCCTACACATTGCAGTATTGTATCTGCATGTTATTTTTTATCATAATATTTGCTAATTTCACGAATTAAGATGAAATAATTAAGATTATTGAATCTTTGTGGACAGATTTTGAGTTTATTCACTTATATAGAGAAGTTTTAGTGACAAACATTCTTAATTAGTAAGCACTGAATCCTTTTTAAAATAGTCATGATTTCTCATCATATGATGGAAAATCAGGTGGGCTTAGGGAAAATTGGCTAACCATGGAAAAATTTCACAATAGGCAAAGACATTTCATCTATCAAGAACATGTATAATTGTCAGCTTTCCCATGTGTCTAAATAGATAGATATAATTATATTGTTAGATTTAATTTTTAAACTAGAGGCCTTTTTTCTTAATGGGTTTCTAAAGTGCAGAGGGATGGTCAGTTAAAGCACATACATCCTATTAAAATGTAGAAACCAAAATATATCACAAGATTGTGGAAAAGAAAGGTTATTTGTTGTGATAAGAAATGTAAGTGGCAACAGATAGTTGATTTACCTGTTAATTCTTTTAATATCTTAATGTAGATTACAACCTCTGTAAACCACTGTCTTCAATAACAAATTTTTAGGATTATCTACATAAATATGGAGAGTGTATTTGTGTGAGTATAAATGTAAAAGAAATACGTCATAATAATATATTGTGATATACTTTGAAGAAAATATGAGACATTCAATATTCAATATGATGCATTCAAATATTTTTAATAACTTGAGTGGGGTTTCTTTTAGACTAAAGGAATAACATGTATTTTCACTGTCCTCACTTTTGTAAAAAATAAAAATGACTATATATTGTTGGAACAAGAAGATTTAACTAGGGCTGGGGATGCCTGTCTTGTAAGTGCAAGGGCCTGGGTTCAATACCCAGGTAAACCCACATACAATACTGGTTGTGGAGACCCACACCCAGCAGCAATCAGCACCACATACCACAGTACCGGGCATGGTAGCTCACGCCTGTTTCCCTAGCACTTGGGATGTGGAGGCAGGAGGATTGCTGTGATGTGAATTTGAGGCTGAGTTCAGGGCCAGCCTGAACTACAGAGAGAGACCCTGTCTCAAAAAAAAAGAAAAAAAAAGAGAGAAGAAGATGTAACTGTATACACACATTTTGTATAACCACCAGATCATATACCCAAGATGACTATCATTGGACTTAGATCTAACAAGCAAAAATGAAGAAACATTTGGATACAATTAAAGAACAAAGAAACAAGGGGACTGAGAGTAACCAATTCAGAAAATAAGGAACAGTTGGCTCACTCTAATTAGAAGCATCTTGATATTTCTTTTTTCTTTGGCATGTACCAATTCCAAGTTGCATGAAAAAGTAACTGTTTATCCTAATTATAGAAATAAATTCTTTGCAGATATTCTGAGGTGACTTTATTTTTCTTAAACTCTAATCTTAAAAAGTTAGTTTATATTGGCCACAGATCTTTTCTTTGGTATAGCGAGCTAGTTCATTTTGTATTTCCTATTTCATTTTTATTTCTTATTCCTATTTTACTTAAATGGGAAGATCATCAAAGTTTCAACTGATCACCAGGAGATGTGCTCTTGGATTAGACTGAGCTGGGTTTAGTTGTGTTGGAGCTGAGAAAGTGATGGAACATTGGTGTATAACTGATGGATTGCTTTCTTGTCATCAGCTAGCCATTGAGGTGAAACTCAATTTCTGAGCCCCTTTAAAAATAATCTTATAGAGGGCCGGGGAGTTAGCTCAGTGGTTCCGGCACCTGTCTTGCAAGCGCAGGGACCCGGGTTCGATCCCCGGTAACCACATACCATACTGGGTGTGGAGACTCACCCCAGCAGCAATCAGTACCACATACCACAGTGCCGGGCGTGGTGGCTCACGCCTGTAATCCCAGCACTCGGGAGGCAGAGGCAGGAGGATTGCTGTGATGTGAGCTTGAGGCTGAGCTCAGGGCCAGCCTGAACCACAAAGCGAGACCCTGTCTCAAAAAACCTTAAAAAAAGAAAATAATAATAATCTTATAGATAATGCAAGTTATAGAATTAGCTTTTTCTTTTTAAAATGATGTATTTAATAAAATTACATAATTTGTACCTTATTGTTTTCTCTTCATATTTACTTTCCCTACTTTAAAAAATGATAAATTTCCTTGTTTATTTTGTATTCATCTTATAGGAAGTTATATGTCTCTTTTCCAGAAATGATCTTCTGTTAGATTTACACTCACTGACTACATGGGCAGGTGCACTACATAACAAGACCCAAACCTGTATTTTTGTTGAATCATTAAGCACAGATATGGTAGTAAAAATGCAGTACAGAGCCACAGCCTCCAGGGACAGTGAGATGTTGAAACTTTGCTGTTTTATATTTTAACTTTATGTGCTAGTTTACTCTTGAATATTTTCTTTAAATCCTAAAATACTTGACTCTATTCCACCCTGCAAAAAACACACACACACACACACACACACACACACACACACACACACACACACGTGCATGCTGAGTTCTGGTGACTGAGTAAATGTGAATATTAAAAAGCAAGACCATTTTAAACCTGAGAAATTCCTGAGCTTTTGTGTTATATTTGTTTCTTTATTATCTAAAAAGAACAATTCATGGCTGATCAACATAATTTAAACTTAAGAATGGTAGAATGATTGCAGGTGATAGTATTGCTTTGCAAGGTGAAACATTTTAAATTATGTTAGATTGTAAATGAGTTCTAGAATGTATGATAGATATTGTAAAATAGAAAATATTCAAAGGGAAATGGGGATGGGGTAAGTAATGATGGGAAAGAAAAGTTGTGATGCTAATAAAAGAAGGGAAACAAAGCCTATATATATAAGGGGTAGAGGATTGCAGGGTGGGTAGGAGAATGGTAAAAAATGAGAAGTCATGTCATATACTGGTACAAATTGTCAATGTTGAGTGTGATCATAGTATGTATATAAAATGTACCTACTTCATAATAAAAAAGTTTAAGGAAAAAAAAATTATGTCAAAATCCCAAGAAACATGGAACTTAATCCAAGGAGATAGCTGCATTTTCCTCTTTTCCAATTTACTTTCCCATATTATTATAACTTCTAAAGCAGAGATATTATCATATCCTTAGTCTTCATTAAGCCACATCAGTGCCCCCCCCCCCTTTTTTTTTTGCGACAGGGTCTTGCTTTGTAGTTCAGGCTGGCCCTGAGCTCAGCCTCAGACTCAGATTACAGCAATCCTCCTGCCTCTGCCTCCCAAGTGCTGGGATTACAGGCGTGAGCCACCACGCCCGGCACTGTTGTATGTGGTGCTGATTGCTGCTGGGCGTGAGTCTCCACACCCAGTATTGTATGTGGTTACCAAGGGTTGAACCCAGGTCTTTGTGCTTGCATGACAGGCACCGGAACCACTGAGCTAAATCCCTGGCCCCTCAGCTCCCATTTCTTACACTTCCTAACAAAAATATATTAGAATTGTCCCGATTAGCTTTAAAAATAAGCACATCTCTGGCTACAGAAAGTCTGAATTTAAGTAGGGGTAATAAGTGTATTTGACAAAAATTTGCTTTTTTATTCATATACCTTTTTTTATCATATCCAAACCAAAATCCTGTCTCATGTCTTTTTTTCCTATTATTTTTGTTTTAGTATAGTCATGCCAAAAACATGTATTATACAGATCAGCGATTCTGTTTTCTACCGATAGACATTTTATGTGTAGCTCCTAATGCCTGACATACTTTTTTTTGGCTTTAACTTCCGTTCCTCTTAATTCCAGATCATTCATCTGTCAAATATCAATTCCTCATCCTCATTGTTCTTTAATGCCCAAATTCCATAATTCCCAGATAGAAAGTCGTTTTATCTTTTTTGGTTTGTATTTGGTTATTTTCAAGTGTTCATCTCTCCTGTTAAACTGAGTTTAATGAAATCATGTAATTTGTTATTCATGCTCATGAAAACTGGCACATGGATAAAAAATAAAGTTAAAGTTCATTAGGAATTGAAATGTGTTTGCTTTCTCTGAACATCATGTTCATGAGTATGATTAAAAATATTTATGATCTATAACCAAGATCTAGTTTGCAATATACATGATTCTGTTTATCTTAATGTAGATTTCCATTAAGACTATGGACATACATATTTATTTTGATCTTTGTATTTTCTTATGTCTATAGGCGGAAGCTCACAAAGCTGTCCCTTATCTTCAGTCACATGCTGGCAGAAATCAAAGCAATCTTTCCCTCTGGTCAGTTCCAAGGGGATAACTTCCGCATTACAAAAGCAGATGCTGCTGAATTCTGGAGAAAGTTTTTTGGTGACAAGTAAGTACAAATCTTTTTTTTTTTTTTCCTTTTCTCAAATTAGATCATTCAAGGGTGATATAGACCTGCCTCCAGCTGCTTAGGTATAGATTTTATTGAGTATTTTGAGAACATATTTGAGTATTTTTGGTGAGTGATTTAATTAATTGGTATTTTTTCTGGTAAAGCCATCAAAATTGTGCCTCCATAATAAAATTGTATGTTTAAAGTCAGAATAATTATAAAAGATTTATAAAGCATATAAGAGAAATCTCTCAGATTCTGGGTAACCTTTGGAAGGTCCTATTAGTGAGAAAGTACTCTTATGACATGGCTGAATATTGGCAACATTTTGGACCAACAGTTGGAGAAAGACTGATGTCTCATCTAGATACTATTTTAATTCTCTGCTTAAAAGTCTGTGTTCCATAACTGATAAAATTAGGCATACAGAATGTTGACATATGGTTTTAATAGTTTTAATGCTTTGACTCTGCTGAACTACTTGTAATGGTGATTTTCTTTTGTTTGTTACCAAGTGACATTTACTTAGAGTTACCAACATGACTACATTATACTTAAATAGAGTAATGAATATATATATATATATATATATATATATATATATATATATATATATATATATGTGTGTGTGTGTGTGTGTGTGTGTAATTTTTGGCTTCAAAAATATGGCAGTGTATTTTTTACTTCTGAGTAATTTTTAGGCACTAATAGGGAAAGTAGTACTATTGCCATTAACGTGCACTCTATATTTTAGAAATCTAGCTGATTATAATGATCCTGTATCCATTCACAAATAAGATATTAGGAAAAAGTAAGATTCATCTCCATGTGTCTTCATGTGGATTAGAATCTCTAAAAACTTATTAGATACTTGTGCAAGCTGGAAAGCAGGAAGGGCACGGCAAGTCTGAGAGAAAGAATTGGTTGGTTTGCATTTGCATGACCACCATAATGGTTGGTAACCTTCATGATAAACATTCTCATAGACTTTAAGAAATATGTAGATTAAGCTGTTCATAATAATTCTTTTTTGAAAACTGAAATTTCAGATGAAGTCTAAAATTGTTTACTTGTAAGGTTAATAAGAAAGATAAAAATTATTTGTCTGTTCAAGAGAGGAGTTTACTTTGTTGGCCTCTTAAACCACAGAGTACTCTGCATTTGAGACATTTTTATTTCCCTTCATTTACAACCACAGACATTAAGGTGACATTTCTGTTCAGCTGCTGCATGAGTGAAATCACTAGTACACCCAATGAGAGGGTCTCGCAATACTGATTAAGTAGTCTACGAAACTTGCAAACCCATTTACCTTTGTCTTTTGCTTTCCCTGTTTCCACAAAGCTGCATAATTTGGCTTGCACATTTTTATTTCAGGATCAAAGCCAAATTTCAAGCTGCTTGTGGCACTTACACATATGTCCATACTCATCCAAATTAATGATACTTTGATGAGATTATTGAAGTAACTATTTTTATATTCTTCCTGGGTTTTCACCTTGTCATTCCACAATGTTTTAATGAGTTAATAAACAAACAAGTGGTATAGTTTTTCACTGGGTCGAATCTTTTTGTCTTTATGATGCTGTGATACTAGTTTGTAGTTTCCTTTAACTTGATTGTTGCACCTGTCATGTATCACATTTATGCCATGTGTCAACATTTTCATATAACATAACCAGTGCCCTTAAACTTGAAAACAGGTTTATTTTCTGAAACAAGCATGGAGAGGTTGGTTCTAAAAACAGCCAAACAGATTCCAACTTAAGGATCATTACTGTGATTTACTTTCCATAAGAAGTCAGTAATAACAAACATTAAGATTAATTAAAAATTGGGAACCAACTACTGTTCATAGGACTTTTTAATAAACTCATAAAGACAATCTCAAGATTTAGTCCTCTTAAAAACAGGCAGCAGAAAAATAAGTGCTACATGCCTAATTTTTTTTCTATACTTCCTGACTTTTTTAAAGTCTTGGCATGATTAACCTCTTTGCTGAGGGCCTAAACCTGCCGCAAGTCAACAGGCTCTGTCTGACTAGAGGCCCAAAAGAATTAATTACAAAATATATGTCACAGTAGCATGGTTGGGAGTCCTGCCCTCCATATAGATAACAGTAGAATATAACACCAACCAGTAGAATATAAAGGGAGGGAGAGAAGTTAGACTTGCTGCTGTTTGTTGCTTGCTGCCTTCTTCCTGCCATGCCATGAACTGCTTCTCCTCTGTGATGCTTCTGTGTCATGAAACACTGCCTTGGAACCACCTGACTGTGGACTAAAACATGTACAAACTGAGCTGGAAAAAATCTTTTTTAACATGTGGGTTCTGAGTGTTTTGTCTGAGTAAGAAGAATAACTGAGATAGTATGTATTTGGTGCATGAATCTTTTTTTTTCCTGGTTGATATTGAGGCTTAAACTTATTAAAAACAGATATATTTGAGTTGTTATATGTCAGGTTTTATGTCAATGAATTTATAAGTGCCAACTCCAGTATAATCTTCAAATAGTTCTTTAAATGGTTCTTGTATGCATCCTTTGTGTATGACATTCAGTCATTGTTGGTGAAACATATCGGGTCTATGATGCAGTATTTCTACTAATTGTTCTCTCTTACTTATGTTCTGTTTTTCACTCCCATTGGCTTGTTTCATTCTCTTCTTATATATCAATTATAGGTAACTATATCTTGGCTTATTTTGTTTCTTCTATTTAATGATTTTTATAATCTCTGTAAAAAATTGACTGATCCCTCAAACATCTCTCAACAACATTATGATGCTTCCTTCTGATTATTATTAGATATTTTAATATTTAAATTCTAAAAGTTGTTGCTCATCTTCTACATTGCTCATCTTTATTGTTTCATTACAGTTACTTGTCTGTTTGCATGAATTTATAATTTTCATGAAATTAGATTTATTTGTTTATATTTGTAAAGTAAGTTAGCTCTATATGTCATAAATGAACTTTTGGGAACTTGTGCATTTGACTGAGATGAGTTCAGAAGAGAAATATAGACAAGTGTCCACATTGTGAGACAGAGGTGCAGGGAACAGAGCTTGCTTGCTCCACTGGAGGAGTACACTCAGGCTCAGCCATGCTGGCTCTGGAGTCAGTGTCTGCACAGGCTAGGACTGTAACTTTCCTGTTGTGTCATTCTGGGGAAGCTACGTAGTTTCTCCATGCATCTGTTTCCTCTTTTATAAAGTTTGCATGATACTTTTATTACCTACACCTAGGATTGTTGAGGAAGATAGAAAGGGAACTTCTTAGAAAGTTCCTAAAACCTATTTGATATAGGCTTAATAAGCACTCTCTATTATGAATAATCAATTTAATTCTTTATTATTGTACTAAATGTGTTTTATTACATATATATTTATTATATAGTATAATTATATCATACAATTATAAATTATAAATATAAAAATATAATATATAAGTATACAATCATATAACTATAAATTATATAATACAATTATTTATAATATAATTGATAATATATAATTATATTGTATATTATAATTATATAACATAATATGTATGATATTTTATTATTATATATTATATTTATTATATGATTAATATGATTGACACTTAGTGGAAGTTCTGTCCTCCCTAGCATTCTAAAAGCAGAAGCCAAAGAGAATAAAAAATGAAAGTGTTCTTACGTTTTATTTTTCCTCATATAGTGAAGATAAACAGCTTTGCTTACCATGGGGGTGATCTATTTGTAACTCACTGAATTGGCTCTATCTTTGATTTCCTGGGGAAGTGGTATGGACTTTCTTTGCGTTTCTATATTTCCTTTCACTTTCAATATGAAATAAAGGAAAATGTTTTTTTTAATCCAGTTCATTGAGTAAGATATATATTCTTCTAGCCTGCTAACTAGATCTGTTTTCCCTCTAGTTAAAGAAAAGGCAGTCTATTTTTAGTGATGAAAGGAGATACATGGTAGAAATTGAGGGCTGACTTCTGCACTAAAACTCCAAGCAGGTTTTTCTTTTTTCTTTATTAAAAAAAAAAAAAAAAAACTCCAACGGGGCCCGGGGAGTTAGCTCAGTGGTTCCGGCGCCTTTCTTGCAAGTGCAAGGACCCGGGTTCCGTCTCCGGTAACCACATGCCATACTGGGCGTGGAGACTCACGCCCAGCAGCAACCAGTACCACATACCACAGTGCCGGGTGTGGTGGCTCACACCTGTAATGCCAGCACTTGGGAGGCAGAGGCAGGAGGATTGCTGTGATGTGAGTTTGAGGCTGAGCTCAGGGCTAGCCTGAACCACAAAGAGTCCCTGTCTCAAAAAACCTAAAAATAAATAAATAAATGAAATAAAATAAACTCCAATGAAAATCAAATTATTTCTAGGTAATATTTCTGCTGTGTAGACAATCCTGTTATTACTCATTGAAGAACTTATCTCTGCTGTAGGAAGATAAAATATACATGCTTTTTGCAAGCTTATTCTGTTCAATTCCTTGTAGAAAGATCCTAAATGCTAAAAAGAAGGAAGATGACAGATGTAATTTTATAGTTATAAGGAGTCTGTTTTCAATTTGGGTAAGACAATACACAGAGGTGATAATATTTAAAATAAGTTCTGATCATTTATAAGCATCTAGGAAACATCATGTCTGGTAGGACAATTTGCCTGTAGATTTTGATTGCACTGGTCAGTGATGTGCTGAACCCTGAATGGTTATACCTACAAGTCTTTCTTTCTGTTCATCAAAGGACTGGGAGTAGGATGGAGCTGTTAATGTCTACTTTCATCCTAAATAGAGGTGCATAGTAACGTTGAATCAACATATGTACACTTTTTTCATCTTTCTTAGTTTTTTTTTCCTTTACTCCAAACCTCCTCAGTGACATTAGCATAATTTAGGTTCTGCTTCTCATGCAAAAATATACTCTGTATTATATGCGTAAGACAAAGAACGTACTGTGGTATAATTTGTAAACATTATGTAAAATACACATATAATTTTGATATCTTACTCCTAAGCCTAGAATGTGTCATCTGTGTGAGTTCATGCTAAATAAATAAGGTGAAAATGAGGGTAAATGAGGGGGCTGTCATAGATGATCATGGGTAAGTAAAAATGTTTGTGAATTGGAGAATTATGGTTTAGATCTAAAATGCCCCCTCAAAGGTCTCCTCTTTGGAGTAGGGGCCTGTTTGGAAAGGGCAGGTAAAAGGGGGCGGGTTGCAAATGAAAGACTGTATGTTCTTGTCACAGGCTCTTGCCTTCTCTAGCTGCTTCCTGCTCTCCATGAGGTGAGCAGCTGCTGTCCCTGAGGCTATTCTGTTCCTCAGTATCATTGTTGAAGCTGGGATCCAATGAAAATCAGAGCCAAAATAAGCACATCCTCTTTTAAATTGCAGGTGTCCAGATTGTTCCTTTGATGGGAAAGCTGATCAGTGTAAGAATGATAGGAAGATAAAATTAATAGAACTTAATTATTAATAAGATATTTAAGGTGAAAGAGTCAAGTATGAAACCTCAGTCTCCTTGGATTAGCTGGATACCATTCATTAAGATAGGAAAAGTAGGGCCGGGGAGTTAGCTCAGTGGTTCCGGCGCCTGTCTTGCAGGCGCAAGGGCCTGGGTTCGATTCCCTGGTAACCACATAACAATACTGGGTGTGGAGACTCACACCCAGCAGCAACCAGTACCACATACCACAGTGCCGGGCGTGGTGGCTCACGCCTGTCATCCCAGCACTCCGGAGGCAGAGGCAGGAGGATTGTGATGTGAGTTTGAGGCTGAGCTCAGGGCCAGCCTGAACCACAAAAGCGAGACCCTGTCTCAAAAAACCTAAAAAAAAAAAAGATAGGAAAAGTAGAAAGAAAAGATTTGGAGATAGATTCAGTCTGGCACATGTTCAGTTGTGCACCTAAATAAATCCACATAGACGTACCAATGAGTAGTTTCAGTGTACAGCTTGAGGTTGTAGAAAAAATTCAGAGTAGCAATGGGTAGAGACTTTAGAACAACTAGTGCATTTATTAGTGAGTATGTAAAATGACAGCCTATGGAGTATTTTCTTTGGCTTCATAAAATATATAATTTAAAACATTAATTACTGAGTTAAAAATTATTGATTTTGTATGAAACATATGGTGTGGAATTTCATTGAAAAAGGAAAAGAAGTGACGCAAAAGTAGGTTAAGAGTGTGTTTAAGTGCCTACATCTGATCCAGCTGTGTTCTCCCAAAGTTCTCTTCTCAGACATAGTCCTCACTGGGAGGTTGCATGTTTCCATTGTGTCTGCTCTGAGATATTTGACTTTGTCATCTTTGGAAGATCAATGAAACTGTGGTGTAGGATTAACTAATGTGAACCGTGAAAATTGTGCAGAAAGAGGGAAGAAAACAGATCCAAATAGTTTTGCTAAATGAAATATGCACAGGGGAAATTTAAAGAATGTTGGAGGAGTCCCTGAAAAGTAGAGGGTAAAAAAGTTATGAGAATATAGTGTTATAGCAGCTAGAGGAAGGTGAGCACTGAGGAAAGATGGAGATGAGCCGGGTGAGTGCAGTAAGGCTCAAAGTAGATTAAATATAAATGTTTTCATGCATATAGTAACAAAAAAGGATTAATGGCCTGATCTGTTTATACTGTAAAATTTTTGAAAATCTTCCTGTGTTGCCTGAGCGGATATTTGAGTCTTTGGTGTCTATATAGGTATGTTGAGTATAGCCAATTTTAGATGTTCACTAAGTTTGTTAGATGTGTGTGAGTGTGTTTACACTGGGGATTTGTTGTGCACTAGATAAGTGCACCTGGTCCAGTTGTGTATTATGTGAGTAAATTCTCCTGTCTGGCTCTGTCCAGATTGTTGCCAGCAAGGCTGTGCGATAGAGGTTGAGAGTTGCCTCTTCCCATTCTGAGGTTTCTAAGATTTCTAATGATAAAGTTGTGACCTTATCTTCTTATAGCTAGTCTGTTTATATCTAGATTTTAAGTACTTATTTTACCTCCTTATCTTGAGAAATAGGTAGCTTTCTCCTTTTTGACTTTTTTTCATCTGTTCTATAAATTAAAAAAATACATAAATACTATTTATTGAAACTATTAATGTTTCCTGAATCGGTTTTCAATTCTAAGCTAAAATTATATTTCTAAATTGTATTTCTAGAGTGTAATATAAAAACTATTGTTCGGGGCCTTAAAAAAATAAAGACTGAACTTCATGTTTCCCATTTCTTCTAGATAGCCAGCGGATCAGTTTTTAGTTAATTACATTATAACAATTGTTAATCTATTTAAATTCTCATTGTTAGTAATGATTATAAATTTTTATTTTTTGAACAGTAAATTTTAGTGAAACTTAAAATCTAATACTTCAAAAATATTTTAATAGAATATTTGATGCATTCAAGTAATGTTATTTCAAGTTAGAGTACAGTTATATTTTATTCTTTTTGGCCCATTGTAAAATACCTGGTCTCCATATGTTCTCAGTTCCACTCTGTACAGTTATCTCAGAGCTCTCTTCACTGTGAGGAGGACTGAAAGGTTAGGAAACATGTGAAAGAAGCAGCTTGTACTCTGACCCCTGCTCCTCTGTGAGTTGTGAAGTCCTTCGAATCTGCCCGATGTCTTCTTCCAGTGCCATTGAACCTGAGAGGATAACTTGTTGACTTGCTGCAAGCAGGGTGCGATCCAGACTCTGCTGTTCTTTAGATCATTTTCTGCTGGAGGAGGTGTCTGTGACTCAGCAGCAATGTAATTGAAATATTTTACAGTCACCGTGTAGAGATATATTTGTCATCAATAGATTGTCAATGATTCATTCTTCTTCCTTATTTTGAATGCGATTCTCTGAAACTTAATGATTGCTTTTCCTACATACTTTTTATACCTTAATAAAGTAATTATTCACATTTCGCTTATTATAGTGACATTTTGGTTTATCTCATTATGTACAGCATGTACGATTTCTCCTGAAAAGGTTTCAGAAATATTTTTGGAAATTACATATTTCTTTTGCCTCTGTTTACTTTATACTTACAGCAGGTATTACTCATTTCATGTTGACTTGGTGTATCCGTGCTGAGAGTATTATGAAGAATTTTCTTTTGTTACTAGGTTTATTTTATTTATAAGGCTAAGTTCCTCCTGCTAAATGGAAGACCATTTTAAGACCTATCTTGGGGAAGACTTTCTAAATTTAATGTATGTAGTTTCCTAATATCAATCTGATCACAGCAGTCAAAGGCATGTTTGTAACTAGTGATCTATTATATTTCATGAACTTACCAAGTACTGCTGAAGTTTTAGAGAAAATGTTTTAGAGAAAATGTAATGAAGACAGTTTTGTTTTAGAAAGAAAGGAACAAATATTCACCAAGATCAGAATTTTTCTCTTGTCCTATGATAGATATCTACTAAGTGGGAAAATCAAAGCCAGAATTTTTACATATTATTGAGCATTATTTTCTTGCATAATCCTATCCCATTCCACACATAAATTCAAAGTCAGGAAATACAATAAATAATGTATAATTTCCTAGCTATAGTAAATTAGTTTTTTATTTCCAAAAGTTAGAATACAAGATCAAAAGTTAGAAAACATCAGATCTATCACATGACTGAAGTTATTGAAAAAATCAGGAATAAAGCTAAAGAAGCTCTTTTCTTGTTTTTGAAACCTTACAAGAACTTTGTTTCTAGATTTAGGTTTCAGGCTATGGAAATGAGAATAATGTTTTAATATTTTCACATACATATACACATATGTGTGTGTGCATGAGTATGTGTGCATGCACCACATAAACATTATGAGCTTTTTGATGAGGAAAAGATACTGATTCTAAACTAACTGTAGCTTTGTGAAAATCAGGAGTTTTCTTTATTAAAGAATGATTAGTCTCATTATGACTATTCTTAATAACCATGGTTGCCATCCTGGCAGAGATGAATTGTTGTAAGGCAGCTTTTTGGCCAGAGTGGTTTTGACATGTTCTTATTATGGGTTGCTTGAAAATAGCTGTTTCCCCTTAGTGATGAAACAGCAAATACAATGTAGCCTGATAACAATCTATTTTCATATCCTTCAAAAAATAAAGTCATTATGAAAAAAGATTAGATTTAAGTAATAACTATATAAAGTGTTAGCATATGTAGGAAGCACAATTCTGATGTTTTATATCCATAATAAAGAATTAGAACATATCACATGTCTTAATGGTACTGTTTTGTGATCAATGTTTTATTCTGTTGTTACTCAGAAGTTACTTGTTTTTAATGTTTTGATATTATAAACAAAATGCTGGAACAGACTTGTGGCTGAAGTTTTGCACTGCTGAGTACTTTCTGGGTCAAAATTCATAGGCTTTTGAAACTTGTCAGATTGGCTTTTAGAAATGCTAAATTCTCATTCAGGCCAAAATTAAATTTTTGCTTTCAAATGCCATAGCTTTTGTTGATAATGACTTTTTGTTTTGTAGTACTGGTGATTGGACCCAGGGTCCCTGCAGTGAGCTTTTTCCTCAGCTTGTTATTTTACTTTTTATTCTGAGATGGAATTTAACTGTTGCCCTAGGCTGGGGTCGAACCTGAAGTGGTCTGACCTCAGTCTCTCAGAATGCTGAGATTATATGTTCCACCACACTGGGAAAATTCACACCTTTGTTACATGGAATATTCCTTTAAAAAAAAGTCAGTTACAAATAACATCTGTAGCCTTTGAGGTAGTAGAGGTTTCAGATAAATGTCTATAAATCAGTTTCCTAGCACTTTGTATTTTTATTCCTTTCACTTTTCTCTTAGAAGTACAGTATTTTCACCTTAGGCTCTCAGATACTGTCTTCCACTTCCACCCAGGAAGAGGATCCCGGAAGATTCTGTGATCTGTGAACTCCTGACCCACAGACACCTCTTCAGTTTCATTTTCCTGTGTCTGGCTGATCTTAGGTTCTGATTTTTTTTGAAAAGGTAGTGTATTTTTCAAGAAACTTTTGATTGTTGGTCAAAGAGTAGACTGGCACAGCCATTATGAAGATAAGTATGATGCTCCTCAAAAACCTAAAACCAGAAATTCTGTAGGACAGAGCTGTTCCTGTTCAAGGTATGTTCAGTAAGAGAATTAAAGACATGATATCACAGTGATGTATGCACACCTACATGTATATAGTAGCAAAATTCATAATAGTTAAATCTTGGAAACAGCCTACATACATGTGCATCCATGTGAATGAATGCAGAAAGTATGGTATTTATAAACAATGGAATGTTATTCTGCAACAAAGAAACTTGAGTTATACATAGAAAAATGAATACACTTTGAGACTATACTGTTAAGTAAATGAGACTCACAACCTTAAATATCATGCAGTTTCTTTTAAATGAGAAACTCAACATATAAATAAAGTATAAAATAAATGGAAAAGAGAAAAGTTATTGTACTCATAGACAGTGTATCTAAAAGTATACCTTGATTTATTAGAATCATGTTATGTGTTTTTGTCCTGTTAGTCTGGCTGTTAAACTGACAATTAACTTGTGTAAGGATTTACAAGATAAATGAATTTATGTCGGCAAAAGGGAAGGTTGACAGGAAGGAGAAAAGAACTGAGATATGTTGGGTCAATATAACAATTCCCATTTAGTATGATACTGGCTGAAGTTTTCTCATAGATAGCTTTTATTAGTTTGAGATACAGACCATCTATTCCAATCTTCTGTAGAGTTTTGAACATAAATGGGTATTGTATTTTGTCAAATGCTTTTTCTGCATCAATTGAGATGATCATATGATTTTTGTCCTTAAGCTTGTTAATTTAGTGTATAACATTGATTGATTTACGTATGTTGAACCATCCTTGCATCCTTGGGATGAATCCAACTTGGTCAGGGTGTATAATCTTTTTGATAATTCTCTGTATTCGGTTTGCCAGGATCTTATAGAGGATTTTGGCATCGATATTCATTAGAGATACTGGCCTGTAGTTCTCTTTTTCGGTTGGGTCTTTGTCTGCTTTTGGAATCAGGGTAATGGTTGCTTCCAGGAATGAGTTTGGGAGTACTGCTTCCTTTTCAATTTCATTGAAGACTTTCAGAAGTAGAGGCACTAACTCTTCTTTAAAAGTTTTATAGAATTCAGCAGTAAAACCGTTAGGTCCAGGGCTTTTCTTTGTTGGCAAGTTTTTAATTACATTTTCAATTTCACAGATTGTTATTGGGGCATTTAACATTTCTATAGCTTCTTTATTCAGCTTTGGGAGTTCGTATGTGTCTAGAAATCTATCCATTTCTTCTACATTTTCCATTTTATTAAAGTATAAATTTTCAAAGTAGGTGTTTATTATCCTCTGGACTTCCTCTGGGTTGGTAGTAATTTCTCCGTTCTCATTCCTAATAGCATAGATATGAGCCTTGTCCTTCCTTTGTTTAATGAGGTTGGCTAAGGGTCTATCAATTTTGTTTATCCTCTCAAAGAACCAACTTTTGGATTCATTGATTTTTTGAACTGTTCTCTTGGTTTCTATTGCATTAATTTCTTCCCTGATCCTTATAATTTCTTGCCTAGTGCAAGCTTTCGGTTTGTTTTGCTCCTCTCTTTCTAGTTGCTTGAGGTGCAGCATTAAGTTGTTTATTTGAGCTTGCTCTGTTTTCTGGATGTAGGCTTTCACTGCTATGAATTTTCCTTGTAGAACTGCTTTCATTGTGTCCCATAAATTTCTATATGTTGTACTGGGGTTATCGTTTAGTTGTAAGAACTGCTCAATTTCTTCTCTAATTTCTTCTGTGACCCATTGGTTGGCCAGCAGAGTGTTCTTTAGTTTCCATGTGTTTGTGAAGATCCTGGGCTTTCCTTTGCTATTCAGCTCCAATTTCAGGGCACTATGGTCCGACAGTATACAAGGGATAACTTCAGTCCCTTTATATTTGCTTAAACCTGTTCTATGAAAGAGCACATGGTCTATTTTGGAGAATGATCCATGAGAAGCTGAGAAGAATGTAAATTCTGACTTTGTGGGGTGAAATACTTTGTAGGCATCTATTAAGTCCATTTGCTGAAGTCTGGTTGAGCTCCAGGATTTCCTTAGTGACTTTTTGTCCAGTCGATGTGTCTGTTTGTGACAGTGGGGTATTGAGGTCCCCTACTATTATTGTATTGGAGTTTATCTGGTTTTTCAAGTCCATTAATATTTGTTTTATATAGTTGGGTGAATTAGAATTTGGAGCATAGATATTTAAGATTGTGATTTCTGTGTCTTGGATTTTTCCCTGAACTAAAAGATAGTGTCCATCTTTATCTCTCTTTATCAGTATTGGTTTTAAATCTATTTTGTCTGCAAATAAAATAGCCACTGCTGCTTTCTTGCTGTTTCTAGTCGCATGGAGTATTGTTTTCCATCCTTTTACTTTTAGTCCATGGGTTTTTTTGTGAATTAGGTGTGTTTCTTGTATGCAACAGATTGTAGGATCTTGCTTTTTGATCCACTCTGCCAGTCTGTATCTCTTAATTGGCGCATTGAGTCCATTAACATTAATGGTTATGACTGATATAGGTAAATTTAGTGCTGCCACGTTTTCCTGATCTTGGCTGTGTTATTCTACTTCTTCCCTTTTCCCATCAGTTTCTTGTTTGGTCCCATGGGTTGACTAAATGGTCAAAAATTGAAACCTTTGACACTAAGATCCTGAACAAGACAAGGGTGTCCTCTCTCAGCACTTCTGTTCAATATAATTCTGGAAATATTAGCCATAGCAATTAGGCAAGAGAAAGAAATAAAAAGAATAAAGATTGGAAAAGAAGAAGTTAAATTGTCATTATTTGCTGATGACATGATACTCTATCTAGAGGATCCTAAAAACTCAATTAAAAAACTGCTGGTCCTAATCGACAATTTTAGCCGCGTAGCTGGTTACAAGGTCAACGTTCAAAAATCAATAGCCTTCGTATACACAAACAGTAGACC
>PVIR01002817.1:64000-96897 GCA_004026965.1 Petromus typicus
CTCTATCTAGAGGATCCTAAAAACTCAATTAAAAAACTGCTGGTCCTAATCGACAATTTTAGCCGCGTAGCTGGTTACAAGGTCAACGTTTAAAAATCAATAGCCTTCGTATACACAAACAGTAGACTCACTGAAATAGAAATTGGAGAGTCAGTCCCTTTCACAATAGCACCCCAAAAAATAAAATACCTAGGAATCAATCTAACAAAGGAGGTGAAAGACCTCTACTCTGAAAACTATAGCACTCTGAAAAAGGAGATAGAAGATGATATCAAAAAATAGAAAGACATACCTTGCTCCTGGGTAGGAAGAACCAATATTGTCAAAATGGCTATACTCCCAAAACTACTCTACACATTCAACTCAATCCCGATTTCAAATCCCAACAGCGTATTTCACAGATCTAGAGAAAAAAAATCAAACTTTCATCTGGAACCACAAAAGACCTAGAATAGCCAAAGCAATTGTAAGCAACAGGGACATGGTGGGGGGTTCACAACTCCGAACCTGAAACTATACTATAAAGCCACTGTGATAAAAACTACATGGTACTGGCAAAGTAACAGACCTGAGGATCAATGGAGTAGACTAGAAGATCCAGAAACTACTCCAGATACACTGAGCCACCTCATCTTTGACAAAGGAGCCAAAAATCCTCAGTGGAGGAAAGATAGCCTCTTTAACAAATGATGCTGGAAAAACTGGGCTTTAACTTGCCAAAGGCTAAAACTAGATCTAACTCTTTTACCTTGTACCAAGCTAAAATCAAAGTGGATAAGAGACCTAATTATTAAAACAGACACTCTAAACCTACTGCAAAACAGGTTAGGTAAAACTCTCAAAGACATTGGCTTAGGGAAAGGCTTCTTTAACAAAACTTCTATAGCAGAGGAATTGGCTGAGGAAATCAACAAATGGGACCTCATTCTTTTAAAAAGCTTCTGCACAGCAAAGGAAACCACCAACAGTGCAAAAAGACAAGCAACAATGTGGGAAAAAATCTTTACCAGCTGTTCCTCAGATAAAGGGCTACTATCTAGAATATATAAAGAGCTCAAAAAAAATCAGCCCACCCAAATTTAATGACTGTAGACTCGTACAACCCCTGTGGAGATCAGTTTGGAGAATCCTCAAAAAGCTAGGATTGACGGTCCCATTTGACCCGGCCATTGCCCTGCTAGGTATATACACACAGAAATTAAAAGACTCATATCACAGTGACATATGTGCACCCATGTTTATAGCAGCCCAATTTGTGATTGCTACATCTTGGAAACAACCCAAATGTCCATCAACTGGAGAATGGATAAAAAAGCTGTTGTTCTTCTACGGAATGTAGTATTACTCTGCCATAAAATATGATAATTTTGAATCATTTCTACTTAAATGGACATATCTTGAGGGTATCCTCATAAGTGAAATAAATAGGGCACAGACAGGTACATATTGCATCTTTCTCTGGTATGAGAAAATAAAGATGTAAATGAGTCCTAGCACTGTATGTTATATATTGTGAAATAGAAAATGCTCAATGTAAAATAGGGTGAAGGGGGAAAATGTTGAGATTGTAACAAAAAAGTAAGGAAACAAATTTTATGTATATGGGGGGTGGTAGGGTGGGTAGGGCTATGGGAAAAAATGAGAATTAAGTTGTGTCTTATACTGGTACAAATCCCCATTTTGGAGTGCGATCATGATGTGTATATTTAATGTACCAATAAAGATTAAAAAAACTATATATATATATATATATACATATATATATATGTATATATATATATAACAATTCCCCACATTAACTGTATTAATTATGTACTGCAAATGTACTAGTAAAAATAAAACATTTACAAGAATGTGAGAAGCAAAGAGTTGTAAAGGCAGTTACTTTTGCTATTGGTTGACAGATTAGAATCCATTATCTAATACTAGATCTACTACAGTAAAGTCATACGTTTTACATTCTTATGGCAGGTGAACAAAACTATTCCTTTTCTCCAAGTCATTGAAAGATTTCTGTGCAGCAGTAGCTGACAGTGAACCCGTGTGTGGCAACCATGCTGTTGGTGAAGGCCTGAAGATGCCGAAATTGTATTATCTAATACGCCTCTCTCCCTGTTGGGTCTTGCATTCTGTTAGTTGTAGACGGATAATAATTTGTGCTTTTCTGTATATTTTAAAGATAAGTCAGTTTGTAATTCATGTTTTTATGACTGACAAATAGAGATTTTGTGATTTGTAAGAGTGTTAAGCTTACAAGTGAGTTTTTTAAAAACTTCTGTTTTATTCCCATCTCCTTTTATTTTTCTCGGTACATCTACAATTCAGATCTGCATATTTTTTAAACAATTTGCCATTCGTATTTTCCCTTCCAGGCTTATGTCAAGGGGAGTCTATTTTCTTGCTGCAATATCATTAAAAGCATGAGAATGGATTCTCTCTCTGTCTTTTCCTGCCACCTCAATTCAGGAGAGGTGTAACCACTTCTAGTATTCTGTGGGAAGTCTAGGTCCTGTGTGCAGCAGCTGTAGTGCAATCTGTTGTTTTGTTTGTGTTTCTCAAAGACATATTTCTATTCTTCACTTGGGAAACACTTTCCCTCACTAGTTTTCCCTCCTACACGAGGGTGTTTTGTTAAGCTGATCAAAGAAGGAAAATCTGTTGTTCTGGAAATGCCCTGGTTTCTTCCATGTGGAGGTTTTAGTGAATGAATGTTTGGGTTTTCAGTTTATCGTTAAGTGAACTGTGACAAAGATTCATTAACACAATGACTGTAGAAATGGGAGTTTTCTGTTTGTCAGATAGAAGTTTGTACATTTGGTATAATATGCTTGAGAAGTCACTGGACACTCAAATAGAGTTATTTCCATTTACCTTAAGTATTGAATAACAGTATATTTATGGTAACATATTAAGATGTTTATTTAACCAGTGGTTTATTCCCAACTTCTATAATGTATGCACAAAACAAATTAGGTTTTTATTTGGTCAGGATATTTACTTCGTATGCCTTATATACAAAAGAAAACTGTGTGCCTTTCTATACAAAAAATATGTTTGTGCCATTCTTAAATCAGCAGTTCTTTGATCAGCTTTTTTTCCTGCTATGGTTTATGTCTTTTGTGTGTGTTGATTATTGGAAACTTTAATTTGGAAAATAAAAAATGTGCCTGTTAGGCACTACTTTCATGGTCACTGTAATGAAGCTGGACATAATTGCATATTTATATTTCACTTTAAATCAATAGTCTTAATACTATTAAGCATTTTTCCCTTGTTCTTTTACGCCAGCAACATTTTGTTAACCTTAATCAGTCTGACGTGTATTTCTTCTAAATGGCATCTGATGTGGTGTCTTTCTTCAGTTTTCTGTGGTTTCCTGTTTTTGTCATACATAGAGAAAAGCCTTTTGAGGTATTAAGCCTCATATTTTTCTTTTTGCAATGGTACATTAAATCTTAACTCTCTTTTAATTGCAGTATCATTTTATGAGCATGTGTCATTTATGCTACTTCTCATTGACTCCTTCTCTGGGATTCTTCAGTCTTCATTGGGCCTCCATCAAGGAGTACTTCCTTGTAGATTCCCTTTCTGCATTCTTTTAGCACTACAGATCTTAGTTCTGGCCCAAGAGATGTATATTTCAAGAACAGAGATGGCACCAGTGCCAGTGTTTCCATAGTTCTATGTCCCTGAAAGTGCTTGCCTTAGTAACTGATGGAAATAGGTCCATGTGCTGTTGCAGGGTGTGAGTCCCAGCACATCTGAGTCACTGGGGAATGAATTAGAACTCAGTTCTCAGCATCCTCCCTAGGGCTGTAGAATATCTTGGGTTGACAAGGAGCAGTCTCTGTTCTAACAAGTGCTTCATATGGTATAGGTAGATGCTGAGGTTTACAGTCACTGCTCTATAGATACTCAGTCATGAATGTGAAACTGAAACTTAGTGATAATTTTCTACTAGGAGGGTTGTTATACAGTGGGGGTTGGCAAAATTGTTTAAGAGACGAGAATAAGGAAAAATTTAACATTTAAATATTTAGTGTCTTTTAAAAGGGTGCATATTAACTCTTAGGCACTGCTCTTGAATGTTACCATTTACACTTAAAAAACATATGAATGGTTTCTCCTGTTGCCTCAGTCATAGGCATTTGACATTCTAAGAGGAGGAACATCACTGAACACTATATAAAAGATGTCATTAGTTTTCATGGGGTAGGGGAAGATGAGTGAATGTTGGAAACTAGTCAGGTTTGGTTTGTTAATATCCTATGTACTTCTTGATTTTTTGAACATATAAATGTGTTACTTATTAAAATTTTTTATTCTCTGACATGTAATGATGGTGAATTAATGAATAGATGTTGAATAAATTCCTGTAAGATAGCACTGTTGTTACTTTTTTAAAAGTAAAATTTCTCATTGCATTCAAATGAAGAGCTACACGCAATTTTCATTTCTGCAGAAAACATCAGAAAGGGGACAGATAAGTCTTTATGCTTATTGAAATGGTATATCCATGTGATTCTTATGGAGTGAATAAAGATTCCTGCTATTCTATGGATCCATCCTCTTTCCACTATCTTATGAAAACAGAAAAAGAGAATGGATATTATGCCATTACTAAATAACTTTTTATTCCCACATCAAGAGGTCAAAGTTGTATAACTTTGCCCATGATACTTCATTTGAATGTTTATAGACATGTTGATAGCCATGATCTATTTAAGAGAGAAATTTCTTTTAACTTTCTTAGTAAATGGAAAATAAACTTAGTCACAATATTCTCAAATATTTCTTTTACTGCAAATGTTATTATTTTATGATTTAATCGTGTTGGTTGAGTGGAAGATATGTGTTCAATGTCACTTGATTTTATAATGACTTTTGTTTTCCTTGCACAGAACTATTGTACCATGGAAAGTATTCAGACAGTGCCTTCATGAGGTCCATCAAATCAGCTCTGGCTTGGAAGCAATGGCGCTAAAATCAACAATTGATTTAACTTTCAATGATTACATTTCCGTATTTGAATTTGATATTTTTACTAGGCTATTTCAGGTAAGCTTTATATTTGTTTAATCTGTTAGTCCTTTCTGTTCTACTCTCTCATCTTTTTTTTTTTTTCCTCTTGCCCTTCTTCCTTTCCGTGTGTGTGTGTGTGTGTGTGTGTGTATTTGGTATTGGAGTGGTCTTGTGAGCCTGGTCGTTGGTTGTTAGTTTTGGGAAGACACAAAAGATTTCTGTTGCAAATGTAGATTCTCACTTTTTTTTTCTGGCAACACCAGCCTGAAAGTATACAACATTTACAGGTGGGTATTTGCCAGAGTTGGACCCAACTCCTCTTTGACCATAGCGTTTGTTAGGTCAGAAAAGAAGTGGTAGAGAGTTAGAAATATCGAACAGTTCTACAGAGAATTATCTGTGGTTTTATAATGTTTAACGGTTGCTTTGTTTATTCAGCTATATGTAATGAATATTTTTTCCATATCAACCAATGTTCATCAAATGATTCTTTTCCAGTTATCAGGTCTTATCTACTGTTCCATAAACACTTAAAATTTGAATATTTTGAATTTGGTTTTGCCATTAAAATGCACATTATCTGTTGGATTCAATGGAAATAGTCCCAAAATTTAAAAAATTCACTTAAAATTTTTATAATTTAATAATAAGTTAAGCAGTGACATAAATTGATCAAAATCCAGGCTTATTTTTTGTTTGACACAAATTTATTATTTTAATTTGCAGTACAATTTATTCTGGTTGAAACTTTCAACACATTTTACATTTTATTTTTTTTTTCTGTTAGGTGAATTTTACTCTTCTGGTGTATAACTTTGCTTATGTCATTATCCAGTAAGGATAGGGTGACTCATTTATGTTTTTTAAAAAAAAGATTAAAACATTGCCCATATTGAATTGATTTCTAACTTATCAAAGAACTTTTTAATAGAAAACAAAAGACTCCTATTAAAAATACACATAGGATATTTATTACACTTTTAAAATGATAATTCTACATTATATGTAGGCTTACTACCTGGGTAAATTATAGCAGAAAGTGTGCTTTCACTTATTTTGTATTTATAGTACTCATGTTTATTCCAGTAGTGCACTGTCAGTTTAATGTTGTTTTTTCTTTTTCCTAGTGCTGCGGATTGAACCCAGGTCCCTAGTACTGAGATAAATCTCTAGCTAGCTTTTTTGTTATCTTTCTTTTCTCCTTCCTTCCTATCCTCTTTCTTCTCTTTTGTGTACTGCCCCTCCTTTCCATCCTTCCCTCCTTGTTTCTTTTCTTCCTTTCCTATTTTGAGATAAGGTCTCATTAAGTTGCTCAGGCTGAGCTTGAGAAATAGCCTCCTTCCTCCTTCCTCAGCCTCCCTGGGTGTTGGGATTACTCTATGCCTGGCTAGTTTTCCTTGAGGCTTCTAAGGTGCATTTTTCTTTGTAGCAGTTCCCTTATTTTGTGGCCTATGCTGTACAATGGAGTAGTGCAGCCTCCCAGTCCAGGGATAAGGGGTGTAGGGTGTACCCTACCACACCTGGCTTCAGATCTGCAGTTTAGAAAACAGTTGTGATACCCAATACTGATTTTTTTTCTGTTAGTGGAAACTCTCCTTTCTCTAAAGATTTTCAATAACTTTTCAGAATAAACATATCCTTTGTTTAACATGATACAAGAAACAAAAGTAAGAAGAGCTTTGCTTCTTTAACTTTGGAAGTAAAAAAAGCTGAAGTAATTTTCACACATTAAACCTAACTACTTGTTTTAGGAAATTAGTATTTTTTGTGTGAGGAACTTGGATGACTTTAGTGTGGGTAGTAAATGCTCCAGTACTCTAGAATTATTTATTAAAAGTATAGGGCAACTTAATTTTGGTTAAATCCTTACCCAAACTGCAGCTTAATATGTGTGCATATATTCTTATAAATGGTTTCACTTTTAATCAGCACAAGAAACTTTAATATTCTTAAGTTTATGCATCTTATTTATGTTTTGGGGAACTGAAAAGGGAAAGGAGAGCTACTGTAAAAAAGTTTTAGATAATAAAACCAAAACATAAACTGGGACCAAAGTCTAATCTCTTTTAAAACACAATTACAGAAGGAGCTGAAAAATTGTTGGAGACTTTTAATTGTGTTGCGTGTCTATAATTTGACAATAACCATGTATGTGTCTTAAAATCTGATATACTTTTACATGACTAAAAATTCAGTGTTTTCTTAAATTTATTACATTTGTGGCTTCCTTAAGTTGGCATAGTCTATGAAAACTATAAAATGTGTTAGCACTGTAATCACATAGACATATTTTTGTTGTAACATGGAACAGGTATTTGCGGTCCTGACCTATAGGGCAGCAGGTAGAGCAGAGTAGGATCTGAAAGTGGGGAAAGGACACTTGGGATCTGGAATCTGAAGTAGACAAAGTAGCATAAGAAGGGATCAGCTAGACTAGGGTGAAGGTGAGAGTTGAATAGGGTATGAAAAGAGGTGGCCTCTTCCTTTGGTCCTTCACCTTTCTGCCGAGGTAGAAATTAATCAAGCCTTGAGAGTGTTCAGAACCGTTGTCGCATGCCTTTGGCCTTGTCTTCCTTCCCTAGGTGGCTGAGATTTTTGCAATAGGTGACTACTAATGTCCTGGAATGAAATGAACAGATTTTGCTTCTCACTTCTCTTTCTTTGGAGCTACTGTATTTTTCTCTTTTCCTTCGGTTTTACATATTATTCAGGAAGCTTGGGCCATCAGAGATGGGGCGCTATATTTGATTGGTACCGGGGTAAGGAAGCATTGTTTGCAGGACAGTCCTAGTTACTGTGAAATACAGATCATTAATGGCAAAAAAAGAGGACTAATAAAGAGGAGGAAAGCCATTAGTCATCAGTCATAGCAGAGAATTTATGAAGACTATCTGGGTAGGCTACTTCAAGCCTCTGTGCTAACATGTTTTAAATCAGTAACTGGTTCTTGAAAATAGTGGCATTTGGCATAAGGGAGTGACTAAGTAGTCCACTTCTTTAACTTCTATAGTAGTTCAAAAATTTCCAAGTGATTTTGGATTTGTGTACGAAAAAAATTTCCTTTGATCAATGAATTATTCTCTAAAACACTTTGTTTTGCCTTCTTTAAGCCATTAATTTGCAAGATACTTTGAAAAGAAAGCATGCACACACACACTTAAGTAACACGTGTTTTTGACTGTGTTGAGTGGGCTGCACTCAATAAACAGCACAGAGACTCATCCTATTACATAAATATTTTTGTAGTTAAAAGCTGGCCTTCTGGATCATGTACTAAGAAATGATTGCTAAATACTGCAGCAGTTGGCTCTCAACTCCATTTTTTTCCCACTTTACTTTAACCTATGCATTGACAGTCTGAAATTTAGATTTTTAAAAAGCAGTTCTTCCAATAATGTATGTGAACTTGAATGCACATATTTTAGTAATTGTTTGATATTAAATCTGTCTTTGTCCTTTTCAGATGAAGAAGCATAACAACAGCAAAATGTCTGAAATAACACTTACTTTTCGGTTATTTTTTAAACCTGTGCTAATATTTCTCCAGCTATGTTTTATGAAATGTTTAATCATAACATAATACAAAATTAAAAACATGCTTTTTTTGAAGTGTAGACAGAACCTGTCGTATTAGTATTCTCCAGAGCTCCTTTTAAACCCAATTATACATTTAGTGTGATGAGGAAATACCCTAAAGATTTTCCTTGCTGTGTCAAAAAAGGCTAAATGACTCTTTATCACTAAGTCATTTTTCCCCTGTTATTCTCATGTCAAAAGAAATAATCCTTGAAGAATTCTGCCTTGTAACTTCAAAACTTGCTTTATAGTAATGAAGAACAACTCTCAAAACAAACGAAAGCAGGACCTCTTATCAATAATCAAGTCCATGATATCTTTTTCAGCAGTTTTAACTTGGCCACCAAAATTACCTGGTTTTTTATCTCATGGAGAAATTTGAAATAAGAATCTGGCACACTAGGTGTACTATGCTGCTAGTTCCTAGGAAGAAATGTAGCCTCAGCATGAAAAATAATTGCAGATGATTCATGTACACCCTCCAGCCAAGTTGTCTATCACTGACAGCCGCCTTCTCATGCCGCAGTAACTGTCCGGACAACTAATCAGATTAAAGAGAGATTGATACTTTGATACAAACGAAGTATTTTGAAGTTTTTTTTTTATATATAATACATATTTTAACCTAAATGTTTCCTAATTTTCTAATTATTGAAGCCTAAAACAAGAGAAAGTTCAAGGGCATGCTACCTTGGAGGAAACTTGAAAATTACTGTTTAGGGAATCTGCTCAACAACAGTGTCTGTGCATGTCTCTAAGATCTGTGGATGAGCAAGATGGGATGTTCCTTGCTCGTAGGTAGCTTAGGTTAACTTCTATAGACCTTTTGTCCGTTAACAATTTCTGTGGTATACTTTCTCATTCTACAGAATGAGGTTCCTCCGGGCACATGAGTGGACAGAATAGACACACAGCTGATGAGGAATGTGACCGGAGGTACCTTTTTAAACGTACTGGTCTTTACTGAGGAAGGTACACTGGAGAAAGCAATTGTGTGACATTTGGAAAGGGAAAACTTAGGTAGAAGAAGCAGCATATACAAAGACCTATGGTGATGGCTGGGTTGGTGTTCAGGCCAGTGACAAAGAGGCCAGAGTGGCTGGAGGAGAGGCAGGAAGTGGAAGTGTGAGAGTAGGTTAGGTGAGAGATTTACTCAAGATCAAATGTGTTAGATCCTTTGTAGTCTTTGGAGGCTATTTAAGAAGACTTTGGTTCTTAAAATAAGAAAGTTTTGAAGAAAAGGTTATGTAGTTTATGTTTCAAAATGATCAAAATGCTGTATTAAAAGTAGAGATTATGAGATTTCCCTTTTTGTTCTTAATATTCTATTCCTAAGAGATCTTTTAAAATTAAATTTCTCAGCAAACTGTTGTGTATTTGCTGTTAACAAAGGTTAACTCAAGCCACATAAGTATACTATAACTTCATAGAATTTCTTGAAGTGTATGAACTAATGAGTTGTTAATCAGTTTGATAATATCTAGACCTCTGGATTTATTTCTATTCTCAGCCTTGGGGCTCCATCCTCCGGAATTGGAATTTCTTAGCTGTGACACATCCCGGGTACATGGCATTTCTCACTTACGATGAGGTGAAGGCGCGTCTGCAGAAGTACAGCACCAAGCCTGGGAGGTGAGGCTTTGTAACAGTCACCCTCTACAGCAGATCTTAACAAGAGATGTCTTCCTTGATTCCTATCTGAATAAAAATTGGTCACTCTTACTAGGGATAGCATGGGGTGAGGAAGCCATTGGAACAAAGTGGTGCTTCTCAGTTGTGACCTTTGAATTGATGCATTATGCTTGTTCATGAATTGAAAGGGAATGTGCTGCTGTACAGAGTGATACACTTAAGATTCATTCATCCTTAGAATTCTGTTTTACAGATTGCAGAAAGAAATTAACAAATATTAATTTATAATTCCTGAGTTTGTGACATTATATGTATGCACTTGAGTACTTTAATATTGTGCTAAAAACAAATGGATCTGTTTACCTAACCCTGTAATGTATTTTCAAGACATTCATTTAGACTCCATGATAAATACAAATACATATGTATAAATGCATAGTTGTGCATGATAAATACAGGTAAACACATAAATATAAGCCCCCACAATATAATTGTTACTGTTCACATCAACTTCATGTCCCTGAAAACAACTTCTGTAACACCACAAACCCCTTTACAGCTTCAAAAATTGTTTCATTTTGCAAATGACGTAATAAATTGAGACTCACAGAGACTAGGTGTTTATTTAGTTAACCCTTTGGATTTAGCTGAAAAATCACACCTAATTAATGACACATTGAGACCAGAAAATTTTCCCTGGATAGTAGCATTTTCTACTATGTCTCATTGGGAAGTAATAGTAGCAGTTTGAGGTTCTGATAAACAGTGTTCTGAGTACAGCACTAGAGACACTAGAGACTGAGCTCAGCGTTGGCACATGTTGGCAGGAGAGCAACATTTCATTTGTCCACGTATGCACTGATTTTCAAATAGATTGTTTCTTTTTAGGAATGAGTTTGTTTTTCAAGCTCACCTTGTGCTTCTAGGATCATTTTTATTTGATTTGTAGAAGATTTGGTGTTAATCATGGTATATAGTCTTCTAAGGTTTAAGCCAATAGTTTTAGTTTTTTCTTCTCTGTCACAGTGTAAATTTCACTTGTTTAAGGAATTAACATGGTGTATAAAGAAAAGCTGGCAGTAGAGGAGATAATTAAGCTGCTATTGAAAGTTGTGTTAGGTTAAGGAGAGTTTTGTATGTCCATGGGGATTTCATTTTGCATTGTTCGAGGATTTATGATTAGGTTTTTCAGTAGCTAAAGATGAAATGAGTAGTTGTAACTTTCAGAGTATCATGTGAGAATTTAAAATAGGATAACTCTGTGAAGAAAAATGAAATAATTTTGTTAAATATTTGCTTTTCAGAATATTTGTGTTTCACTGGTCTTTTTCCTATAATGTTTTGATTTTTTTGAATTCATAGTAAAGAAAATACTTGGATCTATTCCAGGGTCACTTACTTCTTTTACACCTAATGTGCTGAAATTATTTTGGAGGGTTGAGGTGCAGAGTTTGACCCTGAGTACCACACGCACACATTTGGCTTAGAGTGGCTTGAGTCAAAAAAGACTCTCAACCTGAATCATATTCCTCCAATTATTGTTCATTATATCACTTTTGCAAAGCAAAGTACTAAAAATAAGGAAAAGTTGATTTCATGAAGCTCAGAAGTAGCTACCAACAGAAAGGTCAACAGTAAATGATAGAAAATGTGGTGGAAATGAAATTTAACAAACTGTGCATAAGAGGAAAAAAATTTTTTTTAAAGCCATCAGATTACCAGAAACAATACTATTATTGTACATGAATTGCCATTTGATGATCAGTTTTATGATCATCTTAAAACAGTGTTTAAGAAAATAAAATGGTGTGTTAGCTAACAACAGCTGTTTAATAAGAATGCTTTTCAGTATTTACTAGGCTGTTTTTATGAGAATAAATATTGAATTACTTGTAAAGTACTAACCATGTAGATTTGTAATTTTTTATATTTTATATCATATTCTACCTATTTATGATTCCTATATTCTCTTTTAGTTGACAGAATTGTATTATATAGATTTGTTAATATAATAAGTTAATACTGATCTTCTAAATTATAACTTATAGTCACTTTCTATTATGGCATTTTTCATGACATCACAGTCTTTAGCCTGTGGAATTACTTTATCTTTTTCTGATTAGGGGTGCCAGTAATTGGCAGGCTAATATTTAACTTTTCAGGGTCTCTCAGGCAATGCTTTTAGGTTTCTTCAAAAGGTTCTTTCAGATGGTTATGTCACCAGTATGAAGATCTTAGCATTAACGTGTGACAATTTCCATTGTTATAAAAACTCATTTCCTGATAGGTCAAGTCACATTGTACAACTAAATACTGAAGTTAATTAATTCTGGTGACAGTATAGCCATTATGTGTACTACATTATATTTTGATAAGCTTTTGTACAGTGCTTGGTTTGTCAGTAACAAATTAAAAAGATACTCATTTCCCTTATTTCTCATCTTCAAATAGTAGCTTCCATGTAGCCAGCAGACTTAGCTTATTTTTGGTCTACTTACTGAGCCGTAAAATCTAGATATGGATGATGATGGTAAAATAGAGTGTAATACACTTAAATAAAGAGAAACGATCTAGACTGACAGAGACAGCTAAATGAATACATAAATGATGCCATGTTTAAAGCCAAGCCCATGTTTCTTTTCATTGGAGATTCATTTTAAGGGAATTGTCTTTTATTTCACTTATGTTTGGAGCAGTATTGGCTTCAGAGTAAAACATGTAGTACTTAAATTTGGCAAAGTTAAGTGACAAATATGAATTTATCTAGTCTGCATTCCCATTATTATGATCAGCTCTTTTGAAATTTATTTAAAGATAAATCACTGAAATTCTTGAATGAAAATTTTTAAATGAGTTAACAGGTAAAATGTATAATTTTAACATTTAATAGTAATCTATTGAATTCTAATGTTGAAACTGGCTCCATTTCTGAGATGAACAAATTAAAATTTTATCCATTTATTTTTTTACTTCCCCCAAATTATTTATATCATAGTTGCTTCATATCTGTAGCATTTCCACACGGAGCATTTCTGATAGTAATGACAATAAATCATTTGATAGTTTACAACGTATGTGTTTTTTCACATACCTCTTGTTATGTGAACAAATGAAAACTTGTTAGCAGTATTTTTTTACAGGTCAGTAAACAGAAGTATAATGATATTAAAAATATGATAATTTCTAACAGGAATTCTAACTGATTCTGTTTCTTATTTTATTTTTTAAAAAGCTTAACAAATTATTTAATGTTTGGCATACCTTTCCAATGTGACTGAACAATGTTTGCTCATGTTTTCCAGCTATATTTTCCGGCTAAGCTGCACTCGACTGGGACAGTGGGCCATTGGCTATGTCACTGGAGATGGGAACATTTTACAGACCATACCTCACAACAAGCCCTTGTTCCAAGCCCTGATTGATGGCAGCAGGGAAGGATTGTGAGTATGAAAAATGAGATTCAGCAAACTTATGACTCATGAAGTCTTCCCAGTGATGGAGAAAGTAGATAGTGAGGCTGACAGTTTGTTTTTTGCCTCAAGATCCAGAAATATATATTGCTTAATTCTTATTTTTCATCTGTTTAGTCATTTTCAGGCCATCTAATTAAACTATGCTATATAAAATATACTACAACAATGAAAAATTGAGACCTAAAATACTTTTAAATAATACAATTACTACTTTTATTTTGACTGATACTACTAAAGTTTTACTTTTTCTTTATTATACTTTTGTTCCTCTCCCTTTTTTTCTTTTTCTTTATATCTTTTCTTATAATAGTAATCTATGTAAATTCCTCTCTGTGCACTTTTTCTTTCCTTCTTTTGAAATTTATTCTTCTCTTGGCAGTATTAGGGATTAAAACCAGCATCTTTCTCTGAGCTACATCTTCAGCCCTTTTTATTCTTTGAGTTGGATCTTGCAAAGTTGCTCATGATGTCCTCCAACTTGTAATCCTCCTACCTGAGCCTCTGAGTACCATGTACTACAGGCATGTGCCAAGGAGCCTGGCCACCAGTACCTTTTTACAGTTTCTTGAGATACATGTAATCCAATTTGCAAGAATGGATTGTGGTAGAACCTAGCAGGAGAGAGTCCACTAGAGTTAATGAAGAACAAATAATCAGTTATAGCATTATGTATGGTAAAGTTTCTCTCATTTGAGTTACCCATAGTACAAATAAGGAGCAAAATAAAAGACCAATAAAAGGAAGAAAAGGATAAAAGAGAGACACATCTTTTGCCAATGGAAAGGGGACCAAAAGGGAGGGAGGGAAGCCAGACATGGTAACGCACACCTGTAATACTAGCATTTGGGACACCGAGTCAGGAGGATGGGCATGAGTTCAAGGCCAGTCTGGAATATGTAACTTCAACTATGTAGTGATATCCTTTCTCCCTTTCCCTGCCAAAAAAGTAAGGGACAAGAGTGGGACAGGAAAGGAAGGAGACATTAATAAAAAGATTTAAGAAGCACCAGGTTCATGTACCCACTGCCCACTGTGAACGTAAGCATTATATGTTGCAAATATGGACTAAAAATAATAATAATAAAAAGGAAAGAGTCTAGAGATAGAGGAGGGGAAGTGGGTAGGAAAGGTAAGGGAAATAAAAAGAATCAAGATATGTTCAGTACATGTATCTGCTCCTGAGGGTGAATGTAAATGTACATTGCAAATGTGTGCTAGTAAAGTAAAAACAGGATACAGTGGAGTCATTTGTAGGAAACAAGATGCACCTAGAAAACATATTAAGTGAAATAAATGAGACATAAGCTTACATATAGTGTAGTTTTCTGATATCAGAAATCCCATTAAAAAGAAAATAAGAGAGATAATAGGAAGCAAGAGATAGATCCTTTATAAAAGTGAAGGGGAGCAAAAGAAAGAGGGAGGAATGGAGAATAAGAAAGATTTTTGATGTGTTATATAAATGTGTCAATTTCAACTCCCCACTGTTAAATGTAAAATTTACCTACTGCAAAACTATACTCATAAAAATATCTAAAAGAAAGTGAGAGATAAAAAAGGAAGAAATATGTGTGAAATTTGTGAAGAAATAATGTTTGTTTTTAAAGGTACGGGAAATTACATAGAGAGTAGGGCACAGGTTTTGAAACCTAACACATATTTCTTTTATAATTTTGATAAATTTGTTATAATTTTTTGTTTTACCTTAATTTTGGTATGTTAAATACTCAGCTTTGACTCAACTTTCATTGTAGGTTTGAGTTTGTAAGAAAAGTTACTTTAAAGTTGTAGTTTATCAAGCTGTGGACAGACAAACCTGTAAAGAGGATATTTTGATGTTCTTATTTATAGTGTTATACTTTCCATCTAGTTTTAAAAGTCAATCAAAGCCACTAAGTTATAATATTAAAATCATTGTACCATAGCCTATGAACTTGTATGTAAAATAACTGTTCATGTTTACACCAAAAACAGGCACAGGCTGAAAGCTCTTCAGAGGGAATGGCTAGATACTCTGGGTTTTCATAGCAGATAAGAATCAAATAGATTATATTTTGTATCTTTAGACTAGTAAAACAACAGAGTCATCTGGTCCAATTATCAGTTTCAGCCATATTTCCTTCTTGTTAATTCAGTGTTGAGTGGTACAGATGCTAACTTGATTTACTTTAGTGAACAGTAAAATTTGCGTACTCTTTCCCAAGCCACTGAGTATCCTGGGTGTCCAGAACAACAGTCAATCACTAAAGAAACAGAAAATGTTAACTTTTCCTTAGTATCTTTCTTTTTTGTCCTTTTAAAATGCCTCCCCCACTCCCCTTTGTAATTATTTCTGAACTTGTAGAATTTCTAAATATTTTTGAGGTATGATAAAATACTATTTGATAAATCTTTTCAGTGGTTATTTTAGGATATAAAAAGTAATATACTTACCAGCTTTTGCTTCTCTTTCCTTAGATTAATATCTATAGAATTTGGAACTTGTTTGTATAGATTATACAGCATTTGGGTGTCAATTTTTCTTAAATTAATGAAAAATCATTTTGCTCACCTTCGTCTTACTGTGTAAGAATTAGTTTTTAAGTTTCTTACATAAATTTTGATAGTTACGTTGTTGGAGACTTCATTTAAACAAAAGTATTTTTATAAAGTTGTCTACCATAGAAAGATATTAAACAGAACTAAGCATAATTTACTCAATTATTATTTACTCAGTTATCTAGCAGTAAACTCTTAGTTAAAACTGGACATTAACAGATAAAATTGTCTTGATTTTTAGTTATTTTCTGAGCAGTGAGTAAAAATTATAATTTAATGGCAAGATAGCATCAGTATTATAAGCTTTTCGGATTCTGTTCTAATAGAACATTGCTTTGATAAGATCATTCTGTTTTATTAATGTGAAACTTGGAACTTTGACATTTTCTGATTTTAGAAAATATGTATATGTATATGTAGGTGTGTGGCTGCATATGGAGCTATTAAGTGAGTAGAAAAAAAGAAAGAATGGCAAACTGTAGGAAAAGAAACAACAGAAAAAAGTGTTTGAATTACATTTGAGAAAGTTGTGGTTTTATTTCTACTCTACCTGTGTTAATAAGTATGCATAAAATGGGAAAAATAATAAGTGGAAGTAAAAATGTACTGAACTGTTTTGGAATATACCATAATCAGAAAAATACATTATTAATTTTTATGAGGATCATATATTAGAGATTTAATTGAAAATGATTGCTTAGCAGCTGAGTCCATTAAGTTGTATGGAAATGATTTCTATATTTTACATCTCCTAAAAAATATCATATCCTGAAAACAGTGAAAAAATGTCATTTATTTTTTATAAAAACAAGAAACATAAAAATATGTCTTAGAATGTATGACTTAGATTAAATAACCTAGAATGAAATTAGAATGTGTATGTTCAACTTAATATTTTTTTTTTAATTCAGTTATCTTTATCCTGATGGGAGAAGTTATAATCCTGATTTAACTGGATTATGTGAACCTACACCCCATGATCACATAAAAGTTACACAGGTAAAGACATTTTTTGAAAACTATAATTCTGTGTAATATCTTTGAAATAAATTAGAATATCTATTTAACTGTTGGAAAGTTGTGCACAAGTATTTTGTACAAAAGATAAGTTCAGAAATTCTAAAATGTAAAGAAATTTTATATTTATGAAATGTAAAGATAGAAAATATTTTTCTTAATGTTCTTGCTTACAGTGTAATATTAGAATTTATATAGAAAGGAATGAGCCTAAAGGTCTGTATATAAATGTAAGGAGAAAATCTCGGGTTAGAAAGCCAGAAAAGAGATTAGAAGAATTTTTGCCATACCTTTTATAATAAAATGGGTAATTAAAGATAATTGAAGATAGTACATATGTTTTTCTTAATCTGATTTTGGCAATCTCAAAATTTTGAGTGAGAATATAACTTTGTTTAGATTATTTAATAACTGTAGAAGTCTAAATGACCTCTTTTCACACTAAATTATAAATCTGTATCACTTAGACAAGCACACAGAGATCTATCCAACAGGGTTTTCCCTCAGACTAAAGCACCAGAGTGTACTCCCAGCAGTGATGTGAGATCATCAGCTAGAGCAAAGGAGCTCTACACAGTCATGTGGGAACTCCCACATTTTGGTTTGTGGGGAAAGTACCCTATTTATGTAAACCCTGATTATGTAACATTTTGTTTTGTAAATAATTCCAGTATTTATTAACAAACCATTCTGAACATATAGTTACACATTTCAAAAATAATACAACTGGTGACAGCATTTCACTGAGAAAGTTAAAAGGATTGAGAAAGCAGGGAGAAGATGGAAGGAAACTGAATATTTTATTGTATGGATAGTACACTTTTAAAATACCTTATATTTTAGGTATGCTTATGTTTCCCATAGTAAGTTCTAAAAATTGCAGGGAAAACAACATAATGAGAGAATTTTTTTTTCAGAAGATAATTTACTTTGTAATTAACTTGGCTTTAGTCCCCACTTTGCTAGTGTTAAGTTAAACATATTTATTGACATTTATTTTCGCAGTTTGTGGATAACTTAAAATATCGTGCGTGATTATTATGTTTAGAATTCATGAAAAGAGACAGTTCCTCTTTAGAAAGCCAGTGTTTAAAAATAAATCTTTAAGAGTAACATCATTAAACACTAATATACTTAAATTTAGTATTAATGCTAATTACTAATATTAATATAAATAGTAATATACTTAATAAACTAACATTCTTACCCATTCAGTTACATTAAGTTCTACTTCTATGATTTTATAGTATTAGAATTTTTTATAATTACACTTGTTTGGATAGTTCTAGCCAGTATCAATAATTATCTATTATTTTACGAAATTCAGTATTTCATTATTTATTTTGAGTTACTTTAGATCCAGTTCTTTTTATCTTGATCCATTTACTTATCTATATTTTCCTAAAAATTAGGTACATAGAGACATATATCATAGTATTTAAAATTAATATATGCATGTGTTCTTTCTGTATGTATATGTGCTGTATTTGTATACATGTTTTGCCTGAAAATTATATATTGTAGTATCTTGGTAGACTGTGTAATAAAATCTGACATTTATTTTTCCTTCTTGAGAGCTGGTACTTTGTAGGTGCTAACTGAGCTAAAACATGGCTTTATGTATAAAATTTGATTTCATGATTCCTTTACTTTTTGTTTCTCATAAGCAGCATTTAATAAAATATTTTCTCTACATTTAATAGTTTGTATCATCTTGTGACATAGACATTTCTAATCCTGCACACTGAGAATTTGACTCTACCAAATATTCTTAGCTTTCAGAACTATAAATCAAAGGAACAGAAACTTAATGAATCTTTTTGGTTACTGAAGTGGCTAGTTTTCTTGACAGTGTCAGACAGGAACAGTGCATGAACTTTAGACTTAGAGACTTAGAATTTGAAGAAAATAATGAAACACATTTGTGTGATTTTTTAAAAAAATCCAGTCTATCTTGTGCTTTGGAGAATATAAATAATAAACATAGCAATGATGTGTGACATGCAAAAAAGACAAATGTTGCTTTCTTCTTCCATTGTTGAATTTCAAAAGATATCTAAGGAATAAAATTTAATGTTCAGTGAGAATATTTGTATTTTATTTCACGGTGGAATTAGGTGAGCATGTGGCATTACAAAGAATATAAATCCACTTCTGTTACCATTTTAGGATCAGACGTTTCATTTTATGAATCCCTGTGATTATTGAACCAAGTCCTTTCTTCAGAGAATAGTATAGAACATTAAATAATCCGCAGTGCTAAAAAGCTTATAAATTTGCTGCTAAAAGCTCAAGCATTTTGAAAATTGATTTTATAGACAAAACTGTGATTATCAGTTTAAAACATGTCTTAAATGGTAACATAATTCTGACAGGATCAAGTGTAAAATATTTACGATAAGTCACTGTGCTTGAGAAAATTGAATATTAACAGTTTATGCTGGAAATACACTAACATGACAATTCTTCTGCTCATATTCCAGGAACAGTATGAATTATATTGTGAAATGGGCTCCACTTTTCAGCTCTGTAAAATCTGTGCGGAAAATGACAAAGATGTCAAGATTGAGCCCTGTGGGCATTTGATGTGCACGTCTTGCCTTACTGCATGGCAGGTATAACCAAGGTTTAATTAGCAACATATTTGCTTTGTTTATTTTCTTGATTAATATTTCTTTTTTTTCAATTATCCTCATCTTAATCTTCTTGGAAGCAATACTGAAAAGTTCTTTACTTGAAGTAGTTGTTTTAAAAGGTCTCATATTTCAGTTTATATAGAACTTGTTCTCATTGCTCTTTTTTATATTTTTTTTGATATTTATAACTTAATTTTGCTTAAGTAATCCTATTTCCATAATGCCACTAATTTCATATGATACAGCTATTACAAACCATATTTATGCAGTTTATTGTAAGTCAAATTCTTCCTATAATCACACTCCGAACCTTAAATAAACACTGTGGATGACTCTTACATTAATATTTTCAACCAAATCTCTTCTCTTCTGAGGTGTGGCTTCTTTCTCACATACGTTTGTTGTTTCATGGGTAAAATAGGATAATCAAAGAAAAATATCTCCTTGATACAATTCCTTCCAAAAGGAGCATTAAAATTTCCACTTTACAGAAGTTGAATCTAACACAAATTCCCTTCCTGTGTTTAGGTAGGCTTCAGTAAACATAAATGGATTTGATGTTTCCTAGTAAGGCCTAGAAAATAACTAGTGTGTCCGAAGACTTTCTTTCAGTTCGTTTCTTGAAATACAAGCTGTGGAATTTTAAAAGCGTTTTGGACAGAATTCTAGTTTTGATTATTTGGAGGATTTCCATTATATAATGACTATGTATTAACATAGTCATGCTGAAATTAACTGTATTTTTTGGAGTTTAGAAAGCAAATAATTTTAAGTCTTAGCAAAAATTCCCATTTTGGAATGTAATGGACATTCCTACCCTATTCCTGAGTCCCTGACCCCGATTGTGTTTCTGCATTACATGAGGAAAGATGGGCTTAGACTTGTGCAAAGGGGCAGAAAACTTCAGACAAATTATTGAGCTGGTTACTTATAATAATATATAATAATTTTCACAGTCCTATAAAGGATGTCTTTTTTGGGCGAGAGTTCTTTAAATATGGTTTAGGGAAAAGAGGAAGAGGTAGGAGATGAGCCATTATTGGTTTGCCTTTTCAAAGGTTTTAACAGCCCGCTCAGTGTGCATTTGTTTTTTTTATTTTACCTCAGGTTTTTCTTATCCTCACCCTTATTTTCTCTTATCCCCCATTGTGTTGATAGATTTCATATAGTACACAGAGATATTTCAGGGAGAAGGAAGCTCAATATGGCATCAACAAAACTAGTTCTCAGCCCATGGACACTTAATTCCTGCTTATGCTAACAGCGATAGTTCTGCAAACTTAGCAGTGCCTTTTTACAAGCGACTTTCAGTAAATTTAGATGTGCTAGTAGAAGACAAAATTACCTACTTTCAAGTGTATTTCCACTGCATGGGTAGAAGGTATTATTACACAGTGTCGAGTCAGTGCTTCTGAGTGTCAGGGGCTGCTTAGAGTGACTTGATACCTCTTCAGTATTTCAAGATAAATCTTAAATTGACAAAAAGGCCAACCTTTGTCATCCCTTTGCATTGACTCAGTGGTTCTCACAGGAACTCTGAAAGTAAAAGGCTGCGTATCTTTCTTTTGTTTTTGTTTTTTTTTTGTTGTTGTTGTTGTTGTTTTTTGAGATAGGGTCTCCCTTTGTAGTTCAGGCTGGCCCTGAGCTCAGCCTCAAACTCACATCACAGCAATCCTCCTGCCTCTGCCTCCCGAGTGCTGGGATTACAGGCGTGGGCCACCACACCCAGCACTGTGGTATGTGAAACTGATTGCTGGTGGGTGTGATTGTCCACACCCAGTATCATATGTGGTTACTGGGGAATCCAAACCCGGTCCTTGCACTTGCAAGACAGGCGCCAGAACACTGAGTGAAATCCCCGGCCCTGCATGTCTTTCTAATGAGGAGCAGAACTGTAAAATGGTACAAACTGTTCTCTGCCTCCACGCAGGGCTTTTTGCTTCGATGATTTTCTCGTGCCTGGATAGTACCCATGTTATATTTTGAAGGATCAACGTGCCAACTAGTGCTGTGCTTAGTATTTAAAGGTTGAGTGAGTTTAAGGGTTGCTACTTCGAGAGAAACCTTGCATTGGTAAAACTTATTATTTAAAGCATTAGGTGAAATCTAAAAATCATCTACTCCTGATTTCACATAGTGATGTTTTCTTCAAATGTATAGCTAAATATGAAATGAGAAATTTTGTTAATTGTATGTTTTTGAAAGAAAGTTGCTTTTTTCTAAACAAAATTTCAAAGCCAGTGCTATTTTCAAATTCACCAACAATTTGAAAAAGACTTATGCACTAAAGCCACAGAATTATTTCCCAGTTATTGTTGCTACATTAATATTTTGTCCTTTGTTCTTTAAATTATCAACTTTTACTACATGACTCTGTATTCTCCATATAGTATAATTGATCTTTTTTCTAATGCATTGTTTGATTCATTTTGTGATTTTCTTTCATGTTCATCTAGTGATCTTATATAAGGTTATGTCCAGTATACTTACTGTTAACATTTGCTATTTCTCTTTTTTATTATAACATACTTCTCAGTTTTACTTTTAGAAATTGAGGAAGTGAGGAAGTGCATAATTTGTTAAACACTGAAAACTTTAATTAAAATATTAGCTGAAGTTTTATGAGTAATAAAAGTAATTTTTTTTCACTAAGCAGTGTCATAAAAATGACAAATTCAGAAGGCTGAAATATTAAATCACCACTTACGTTAATAGTTAACACTGTTATATTTCTAACTTGATCATTTAATTTTGCAAACAGGTTAATGAAACATTTGCAAGACCATTATTTTAATGTTAATGTTCTATTTTTCCTACACAGGTGTTCTACTAAAAATCTGCTTATGCATTTTGTATTTGTATCTCTAAATTCTTACCTCACTATCTTGTAAATATTTACGTAGGCACTTTTCTTTTAGAATGTGGATTACTTTTCCTGATTTTGAATTTTTTCCATTAGTAATGTAGCTACACATTGGTAGTTCCTCACTAATTAGGTAGACACTGTGTGCTGGTAATGCACAAGAAAGAAAGGTGATCTAAGATTATACATTATTAAGCAAAATAATGTGGTAGATCAGTTGTGAAAAGCCTTCCCATGCCTGTGTTCTACCCAGTTCTTTTCTGAGAAGGATCTGTGGTCTTTCAGAGACCTTTCTATCATGCCCCAGATCAGAGAATGAGTCTCAAAATTTCTAAGCCTGGCATCCATTTTGTTCCATGTAGTATCTATTGTATGAATTCTACCAACTTTTACCATTTTGATTTTTCTCTACTTGTTTTTGAACCCTGTTACTTATTTTTGTTTCTTACAATGCTCAGCAGCACTCACTCAGAGACTGCATTTCTTTTTAACACTAAGGAGCATTCACAGTGTTCCCTGATTAAAGTTTGCCTTTGCCTAAATAAACTTGTTCTTAGGGCACTGTTTGAGAATTCTAAAATAATGTTCAGGAGACCCTGTGTCGTGGTGGCATCATACTAGTTAAGGAGGCTTTAGCTTTTGAACATTTCTACAGTACCTTTAGATAATCTATGGACTACTCTGCTCTACCCTTTCTACATTTCTATACAGATTACACATAGTATTTCCTGCCAACTGGCAGATGTTTTGGCAACTTTAATGTCATTTCATGTAGAGCACTGTTTTGTGATCATTTAAATATTTTATTGTAAAATCTCCATGTAATATAAAAATAAAAGCCTATACAGGTAAGCCACGTAAAATACAGTTGAAAAACATTAGAGTTTTCTAAAAACTTCACACCTGCATCTCAAAATTAGGACACACTGGATTTAATCTAATTTTTTGGTGAAATTATGAATGAAAGAACAAAATTATGGTGCATTTCCTTAGTTGTGCAATTTACTTCCAAACTTTCTATCTAAACTTATAAATGTAGCATAAAATGTAGTAATAGTTTTGTCTTTTACAAATTTTCTTTTATTACCAAATGGTACATTGGTGAAATTCATGTTTTCTGATGTATTGCCAATGTCTTAGAAATAATACATGATTGTTATTCTCATCATAGAAAAAGTTAATTTCTCAAGCTAAATTGGACACAAGAATAATTTGTTTTGTTTATCCTAACTGAATGGATAGATGAAAACCTGTGCTGTTTGATCATCATCACCACCTCACATCAGTCATTTATCCACTTAGTCAGGAAACATGGTTTGAGTGGCTGCTATGTGCAGTGCTGCAGTAATCTTTCAGCTGAGAATTATCAGATCCAGCTCCTACCCTCAAAAAGTGAAAATTAAATCTGGAAGTTGGATAAAGGGAGATAGTATAATTACTTAAAATTAGTATCCTCTTATACTTCAAACTTAATTATAGATGTTAGACAGTTTTTGTTACTTTCCAATTTAATTATGCTGCCAGACATTTTTTTCCACTACTTTGGATGGGCATGCTGATATGAAAATGATTTGAAAGCTGCATGTCTGCCAACTATGATAAATCAGTCAGAATCCAATAGGAAATATTAAACTTTGACCGTAAAACATAATGTGTTCAGCTAATGTGCATTTTTATCAAGTCATTCTTCACCAACATTTCCTTCCATTCGATACCAGATACCCTATTTTGGTTTAATTGAAATTCATTAGAGATTTAAATTTTATGTAATTAACAGAAAACCTAAGAAATGTACAGTGGCATTGTCAGTTGTTACAGGCTGCAAGTGGTGACTCCCTAATTGCTGTCATAATGGCCCATTAGTCATGCCCCTGAAGAAGTGTCAGCTGCTTATTTCTTCTTCTGAAACGTCTGTGTTATTTAATAAATTGAATAAGCATGCCAGAGTTTGCACAGAATACTGAGTAAACCAACTAATCACCTTTCCAGAGGTCCTCTTTGAAGCAGCATGACTCTGGGTGTGGCATTTGCCTTCTATCCTTGGTTAATAAAGCTTGGAGAGTTTGCTTTCACTTCTTCATATTAATAGGATATTAACAAAACATTCGTGTTCGTGGCTCCGAGCTGCTTCGTATCTTCCCTTGTGCAGTACTATATTACACAGTGGGGTTGCTGCAGGGCCACCACTGAAGATATAAAGGAAGGAATTGTTCCCTTATATATTTTTCCATAGAATCTAGAAAATGACTTTGAATGGTACTAAAAGAGAAATGAATAAATTGTTAGCTGAATGTCAGTACATATTTTGGATTATTGTGAAAGGCTTTATTTCAGTAAAAGGTAAAATTAATACTTTCCTATGATTATTTTTCTTGAACGTTTCTTCAAAATATTTTAAAGGAAAAGATATTGGAGTGTTCAAAATAGTAATGTACAAGAAGACACTAGATGACAGTCAGTATTAATGTGATATGATGAAAGATTGAGGAGGCTCCATTTGAGAGTGCAATGTTGAGGAAAATGTGTGGTTATCTCAGAGCATTGAGAAGCAACTCACATAATCAATTTTTTTTTAAGGTTTTTTTGAGACAGGGTCTCACTTTGTGGTTCAGGCTGGTCGTGAGCTCAGTGTCAAACTCACATCACAGCAATCCTCCTGCCTGTGCCTCCCGAGTTCTGGGATTACAGGTGTGAGCCACCACGCCCGGCACTGTGGTATGTGGTAATGGTTGCTGCTGGGTGTGAGTCTCCACACCCAGTATGGTATGTGGTTACCAGAGATCGAACCCAGGTCCTTGCACTTGCAAGACAGGCGCTGGAACCACTGAGATATCTCCCCAGCCCACATAATCAATTCTTAGTGAGAAATATTTTACTTTTTCATCCTTCATGACCAAGCCTCCATCCAGTTGCTGCCTGACTGAAAGTTTGGTAGTACAGTACTACAAATAAGAAATATATGCCACTAAACATGTTTTAAAACGTTACTTCAGTTATTGATTGTCATGATATATCTTTCTGCATAAGTCTGGTAAAATGAAATGTTAAAGCTTTTCCATTTTAGGAGTAATGAAGGAATTAGAAAAGTTGATTTAAAAAGTTACAGTGATGTCTTGAACTAGAAGATTGCAGTAGAATTGAGAAGAAGAAAACACATCTAAAGAAATAATTTTATTCACAGAGCAAACACTTAGCTAAGTTAACTGACTACATTAGCCATAGTCAGTCCCACGTATTAGGCTGTGCCTGGACTATAAGATGTTAACACTTCAAGACATTCTTAGTTGAGTCTAACATGGACTTTTTTATGTGTTTCAAAGGTGATTCCATGAAGCAGACTCTCCTTGTAGTGAGAATCCACTAACTTCATGTGTTAATATTTTTCCTTAGAAGAGTTTGTATCCTCTTATTAAAAAACTGAAAATTTTAAAGGGTTTTCATAGATTATTATATTATCTTTCACTTTGAAATTTGCAGTTGAACAGAATAGTTCAAATTTTTTCATTAATGAGTAATCAGTTGCAAAGAGCTACTTTTGAATTTTATTTTAACCTAGTCTGTATATCTGAGATTGTCAAGATACTGCATCTGACATCAGAGAATAGAGATGAAGTAGTGAGGCTCCTGAAGAACAGACTCCCTTATGATTTCCCACTCTGTACTGCTATGCTGTGTGACTTTGTAAGTTATGTACACTGTCAATTTTCTTACTGATAAAATAGGAACAATAGTTGTGCTTGTATCATAGAATTAAATCAAGTTAGCATTTCTACAGTGCCTGGAAGTTTAGTTATTACTGTTCCAAACATAGCAACTAATGCAGTCACTTAGATATCTTAAATTTTCAACTATGTTTAAGCCGTGTACACAATAAGGCTGAAGTTTTAAAATTATATTCATTGCATTACACAATTGAATTGCAATGGAAATAGTTTTGTTGCAAAGGGTGAAGTATGTTTTCTCAGTATATTTGTGTTTCGAGACTTTTTATAGTAATTATGCCAACTGAAATGTGGACAGCCCTTTTAGCACTTAGAGCTAATTTGTCTCTTGGTCTTTAAGTTGTGCTTTATCTCATTATTCCTTGCTAATAAAGAATGAATTGTCTAGTGTCACATAAAATAACTGATAGAGATTGAAGTCCAATCAGTATCTGTGAACTTTTTCTGTTTTTTATGATCCTCCCAAATCAAAACTAAAAGAGCCTACATTGGTCAATGCTATCTTCTGTTACCCATCATAAAAAAGGACCCAAACTAAAGACTATCCACTCTAAGTCATTTAGTCAAATACTGCTATTAGTTATCTTCCTTCAACAAAAGTTATTTAGTATATATAGGAAGAAATTATTTAGCAAGGAATACTGTGCTCTGAAAACACCTCATGTAGACCCAGCCTGTTCTTAGTGTATTTATTTATATATAGTTATTTAAAATAGATTTACCACATTTTTAAGATTTTATGTTGATCTCAAAGCTTACTGAAATACAGTAAAGAGAACACAGAGAGAGAGAGTGAGAGAGAATATGAGAGTAAGAATAAAGATGTGACTCTTGAGGTTGTCTGTATTCCCAAGGGCCATCCATGTTTATTGCACGTGTGAGAAGCAGAGTGCCTCTAATTAATTGTCCTGAAAATGGATTGTGCTTCATTGTAAGATTTATCATAATGATATTTAGAAAAACATATATTAAGGCATTTGTGCAGAAAGGAGAATTGTTATTTGTAATTTATATTTTTTCTGCTCTTCTCTCATTGTTTATTCTGAGGTTACCTAATGTATACTAACTTTTAGTACTGGTGTTTGCAATGTGAGTCTGAATCACTCCATCTTACATTACATAGGTGAGTTTTAGATATGTAGATTGTGCACTGATAGCTTCTATATGCTTAGGTTTTGGAAATGTTTACTTGAGGAAGTGAAATCTACTGAGTCAATTTGAGTAGAAGAATTTCTGAGTGCTTCCTCTTATATTTCATACAATATGACTGTGTTGTAGACTAGTAAAGGAGTTATTTCTGGTCTTTCTTCATTAATCATACATTCTTTCATCTTCTATTAAGTATATATTGACAGAAACATTATTTTAATTACTGAGGGACAACCCTAATGAGTTATATGTCTATTATAGACATTCTTCATGTGTATTCAATCAACCGTATGACAGAAACTAGGCAGAGTAACCAAAGTAGCATTTGAAAATTTATGGTTAGACTTCATTTGCATATGAGAGTAGTCATTTTATAAAGGAAGAGTGATGGGTGAAGTCAGATTAGAGTAAGTACCAGTAAGGAGGTACAGTCTGTGTGATCTGTTTGCAAATCAGAACGGTCATTGCATCTATCTTGTTGATCTGTAATGACTTCCAATAAGTAAACCTGAACAGAAAATGCCTTCTGTGATATCTTCGTTGTAACAGCTATTCTGACACACTTAGATTAAACTTACATTAAACTTTCAGGTGGGAAGTTTAGAGAAAAACCTAAATTCTGTTTTAGATGAACTGTGCCAAGTCTTTTTCCAGTGCTAAGAAACTACCTTCCCTGTAACCTCCTCCTTCAAAGTGAGATCCCCTCAGGCACCCATATGAGGAAAGAGATGACATAAATTCCAAGTCACCCTCCACCACACAGCATGTCCATGTACATTGACCCTGGGAATTCCAAGAGACTCTTTTGTGGCCCAGCAGAGCAGGTTGTGTGTTTGGGGCACGACAGTCACAAGTGACGTGACTAGTGATTCAGCTTGCTTTGTAAATTATGATATGTATGCTGTACTTCTTTAAAAGTTTGCTGTTTCTATTTATACACATTAAAGTATTTCTTGATTATTTTATATAAAGGGTAGAGAGGTCACAGTAGTTCGAAAGCATAGGGAGCAGGCAAAGTTGGTAGCCATCGGTACATAAAGCTTTTTACAAGTGTCTTATAGAGATTTGTAAGATAAGTCTATCACAGGCATGCAGAATGGATCCCCTTTGATTTTTTAATAACAACTTAGCTAGATGATGATATGTATTGAATATGCACTACATTTAATGTTCCTATTGAAAGATGGAAGACTTACATTTCCTGCAATATTTACTCCTATTTAAAAAAAAAAAATCAATGAGAAGAAGTTATCCAAAATAGAAGAATTAAATCTTAGTTTAATCATTTGCAAAACAATGACAGAAAAGCATTTACACTGAGTGCTTTGAGGCCTCTAGACCTGAACATGTGTGATGGTAGATATCCAAGGGTCCTATATAAACGTGTCTGCATTTCTTTGTACTGCTTTACTTCAAAAAGTTTGTCATCTAAGTGTTCTTTAAATTACATAAAAGCAGATGATTTAGATTGTTGTAATTTGTTTTCTTTAAGCAGACCCAAGAATATGTATTTTTCTTTTCTTTTTTTTTTTTTTTGACAATTTAGGAAATATTTAATTTGTTAATCCAAGAGAAGTTTAAAGAAATTATCTACCTCAGACTATGCCCAGATAATTGGTAATTTTCTAATTAGAATAAATCTAGAGAATTTCCACTGATCTGAGCATTGCTTTACATAGGTAGGTCATCAGTTTTCCATTCAACTAAGCAGTTGGAACAGGCTAAAGTTAAATATTGGGCAATTTTTTTCAAGGATGTTTGCATTTCCACTAGTAGTATAGAAAGTTTTCTTTTGCCCTACATACTTAAGAGCATTCATTGTTTTTTGTATTCTTGATAATAACTATTCTGATTGGGGCAAATGGCATTTTCAGTGTAGTTTTAAGTTGTATTGCAAATATTGAATTGCAATTTGCAGTAGCTTTAGATATTGAACTTCATTTTAAATTTTTAATTTTTTGTACATGTATGAAGTACATAATTATTACTTCATCATTGGGAATTGCTACATGTATGTAATATATCTGAATCCATTATAATTCCTCTTTTCATCCTCTTCCTCCTGCCTCATACACACTTATTGGCCATCTGTGCTTTTTCCCTTAAGAAGTGTCTGCTCACTGTGTGTGGGGAGGGTGTGGGATACACTCCTGTAATCCCAGCACTTGGGAAGCTGAGGCAGGAGGATCACCATAAGTTTGAGGCCAGCCTGGGCTCATAGTGAATTCAAGGCTAGCCTGGAACTACATAGTGAGACCCTGTTTAAAAAAAAAAAAAAAAAAATTTCTGTTCAAGTCTTTTACACATTTATTGATTCGGCTATTTATTTATTTGACTTGGTGTTTAATGTTAATTTTTTTTGAGTTCTTCAGATAGTCTAGATAATCATTCTTTGTCTGAAGAAGTGCTTCAGACAAAGAGCTTCTTCCAATCTGTGAGCTGTCTCTTTACTGCTGTTTTTTTTTTTTTTTTTTTTTTTTCTGTTGCTGTACAAAAGCTTTACATTTGGTTTATCCTATTTGTTGGTTTTTGATATTATTTTCTGTGCTGTTGGATTTCTAATCTGGAAGCCTTTGCCTGTGCCTTGAAGTGACTTCCCTATAATTTCTTTTAGCAATTTACATCTAGTTCTCTGATACAATGCAGATTCACTTTTTGTACAGGACGAGAGGTAGTGATATACTTTCAATCATCTTCATATAGAAACCCAGTTTTCCAGCCTCATTTGTTAAGGAAATTGTCTTTTGTCTAAAGTATGCTTTTGGCCCTGTTCTCGAGAACTGACAGATGTAGCTGTGGGGGTTTGTTTCTGTATCCTCTATTCTGTTTCATTGCCTACACATCTATTTTTGTGCTTGTGCCACGATGTTTTTGTCACTGTAACTTTACAACATATTTTGGAATCACATCACATGTTGTCATGCCTTCAGCATTGCTCTTTTTCCAATAATTAGTTTAAAAGAAAGATTGGAGATAAAAGTTAATATATCAGAAAGTATTACATTTCAAATGTGCTTAATCAAGTTGAAGGTTTTCAGGACAGATGACAATTTCTGAATATGTTTACTTTTCCCCCTTATTATTAGTCAAGATTTTAAAAGAGCTAGGAAACAAAAACAATTATTTACCATTGATATAGCCATAGGCACTACTCCAAAATGAACTCTGAAATGGAGTATTCTTATTGCTATTACTGTTTTATCTGTTATGAAGTTTTTACCATAGTGTTCTAACAGAGCAGTGATAGCAAACTTGTGGCACACATGCTGCTTGCCCTCACAGTTACAGAATGTTTAGTTCACTTTGTTTCATTATCATAAAGAAAGGTGTGATACAACTGTCACTATCCTGTAGGACTCTGAAGTCTTGGTAGTTTGGAATAACAGAGAGAAAGCTGAAGACTCCTCCTTGCTACTTCCTATCCCATCCTCTCCTTCCTACTTCCTATCCCATCCCCTACTTCGTGTCCCATCCCCTACTTCCTACCCACAAGCCTCAGCTTTCTTTCTTTTTTTTCCCCCCAGCTTTTTATGCAGGTACAATATTGACATGTCTTCAGAGTGTTTCTTTTTTACGAAGACTAAAGAGCACACTTTCTGTGTTTGTTTAGGAGTCAGATGGCCAGGGCTGTCCCTTCTGTCGTTGCGAAATCAAAGGCACGGAGCCCATCATCGTGGACCCTTTTGACCCCAGAGATGAAGGCTCCCGGTGCTGCAGCATCATCGACCCTTTCGGCATGCCCATGCTCGACCTGGATGATGATGACGACCGGGAAGAGTCTTTGATGATGAATCGCTTGGCAAATGTTCGCAAGGTAAAGCTACAAAACACGGGTCCGGATAGTGAGAGGGCGTGAGAACGTCATAAGTGGGATATAACTGACTATATCTAGGCTTGGGAAAGAGATTCACAAGTGAGGTGAAAAATTAACCTTGACATACTTACAGAACCATAGACTGAAAGAGAACTCATCCACTCTACAGCACACACACTTTAACCTTGTAATGACAGATGGTGAGTGTAAATAAAGAATTAAACGTAGAAGGCTGATTTGGTGAAGAAAAAATTCAGAAAGGAATTTACATTTGTAAGTGGTAAAAGTAAACAATCAGTATTCTTTGTTATGTGTACAAGTGTCTGATAGCATGATTTCCATAAAAAAGCCATCCTGCTATTTTTGTTTCCAAGAAAGATGACATAGAATTTGGGCTGGGGATTTAGCTCAGTGGTTCCAGCACCTGTTTTGCAAGTGCAAGGGACCCGGGTTCGATCCCGGTTTAACCATATACAATACTGGGTGTGGAGACTCATGCCCAGCAGCAATCAGTACCACATACCATAGTGCTGGGCGTGGTGGCTCACGCCTATAATCCCAGAACTCGGGAGGCAGAGGCAGCAGGAGGATTGCTGTGATGTGAGTTTGACACTGAGCTCAGGGCCAGCCTGAACTACAAAGCGAGACCCTGTCTCAAAAAACCTTAAAAAAAAAAAAAAAAAACAGAAAGATGACATAGAATTTACCACTATAAATTTGTAGTGGTCTGGTTGTGCTCACCAACAATGTCTAAAAATTGACTTTTAGGAGGTGCTACTGGTCATTGGAATTTATACAGCCAGGTTCATAAAAAACAACTCAGGAAATGGGAATGCTAATTGAATTATTTACAGAGCCGAATTACAATGGTCAGGAGAGTGGGCTGCTGGGGATCAGGCAACTTTTCTGTACAGAAATATATGCAAAGGCCATTGTACATTAAAGTCTTGTATTCTCACAACCAGAGAAGTGAAAGCAAGTGTTAGGCACTAGGGTATCCCTTGTTCTCCAGATTCCTGCAGGCAGAGCCAGTCTGTCATAGCACTCACTGCTGAACAGCCATTCAGCACAGTCCTACAAAACTTCTACTTTAGTTCATCAGAATCCGGCAGATAACGGGAACATTGTGCTGTCCAAATAGAGTACTGATGATATTTAATCGCATCTGATTTTGTTCACTGTTTGACTAACACCTATTTGGTGCAGAAAAAAAATAAATCATTTCTTAGGGTCACTTCCAGGCTGTGTCAAACTCAGCTTGTGGCAAAGTCCAGCACATTGTCCATTTCAGTGTTCCATGTTGACCAAAGACAGTCCCTTTGGGGTGAATATTTCTGCATGGGAGACTACATTGGCTTCACCACAGAGGCTATTCTGGAATTTTGCTTTGAGCTAGGGAGACTTATGTTTCACCTCATTAGTGTTTCATAGATTTCAAAAGTTTACTCAGAGAAG